>PISX010011661.1:0-64158 GCA_004024625.1 Mellivora capensis | reverse complement strand
AGGAAACAAAAGCAAAAATGAACTTTTGGGACTTCATCAAGATCAAAAGCTTCTGCACAGCAAAGGAGACAGTCAACAAAACAAAGAGGCAACCCACGGAATGGGAGAAGATATTTGCAAATGACAGTACAGACAAAAGGTTGGTATCCAGGATCTATAAAGAACTTCTCAAACTCAACACATGCAAAACAGATAATCATATCAAAAAATGGGCAGAAGATATGAACAGACACTTCTCCAACGAAGACATGCAAATGGCTATCAGACACATGAAAAAATGTTCATCATCACTAGCCATCAGGGAGATTCAAATTAAAACCACATTGAGATACCACCTCATACCAGTTAGAATGGCCAAAATCAGCAAGACAGGAAACATCGTGTGTTGGAGAGGATGTGGAGAAAGGGGAACCCTCTTACACTGTTGGTGGGAATGCAAGCTGGTGCAGCCACTCTGGAGAACAGTGTGGAGGTTCCTCAAGAAATTAAAAATAGAGCTTCCCTATGACCCTGCAATTGCACTACTGGGTATTTACCCCAAAGATACAGATGTGGTGAAAAGAAGGGCCATCTGTACCCCAATGTTCATAGCAGCAATGGCCACGGTCGCCAAACTGTGGAAAGAACCAAGATGCCCTTCAACGGACGAATGGGTAAGGAAGATGTGGTCCATATGCACCATGGAGTATCATGCCTCCATCAGAAAGGATGAATACCCGACTTTTGTAACAACATGGATGGGACTGGAAGAGATTATGCTGAGTGAAATAAGTCAAGCAGAGAGAGTCAATTATCATATGGTTTCACTTATTTGCAGAGCATAACAAATAACACGGAGGACATGGGGAGATGGAGAGGAGAAGGGAGTTGAGGGAAATTGGAAGGGGAGGTGAACCATGAGAGACTATGGACTCTGAGAAACAACCTGAGGGGTTTTGAAGGGGCGGGGGGGTGGGAGGTTAGGGGAGCCAGGTGGTGGGTATTAAGGAGGGCACGTATTGCATGGAGCACTGGGTGTGGTGCAAAAACAATGAATACTGTTACGCTGAAAAGAAATTAAAAAAAAAAAGAAAAAAAGTTTTGAATGGTCATTTGCTTCCGGTCATATTAAATGTACGAATCTTCTAGCAGGTGGCTAGAGTAGCATGTCTTCCAACCATGTCCTGGACTCTACAGACACTCCTCACCGCAATCCTAGGATGGGATCTCCCCCCCACCCCGTGTCCATTATACCCAGGGCTGGGATGAGAAGAGCGGCCCGTTGGTGTGGAGGGCCCATCCCCCATCCTGCGGGGCTTACATGGACACAGGAAAGTAGAACTATCGAGGGTTCTCTCTCTGTTTATTGTCACTTCTGTAAAAATGTCACCCTCAAGTTTTGCAGATCTCATTGAGTTATCCCAGAGACAACCCAGTAGGTACTCTCAGAGAACCGAGAACCTTGACAAATCCAGAATTGTCCAAGCACCTAATAGTTTATAAAAACAGCTCACGTGTGTCCCAGCCGTGGTGTATGTGCGTGCGTGTGTATGTGAATTATTGTAAGTGCTCGGCTCCTCTCGTGATCTTCTGCACCCATTTGTGAAGTGTATCTTGCTGTTGATTTTACTTCTTCGTGAAAAAATGCTGATAAGAGACTTATACATTGTAAAAAGGGCTGTTGATGGTAGGGGAAGCCGTGCATGGGGTGTTTATGGGAACCTCTGTACTTGGTGCTCAGTTTTGCTATGAATCTGAAAGTGGCCCCCAAAACCTACTTAACAGGAAAAAAAAAAAACATAAAGAAAAGAGACCGACCCAGAAGAGTATTGTGTCACCACACTGATTGGAGGTGGGCGGGGACTTTGAAAAACTCCATGTGTTATGGGGCAACAGTCTGGAGGGCCCTAGGAGGAGATGGGGGTAGCCGACCCTTAGGACAGCCTGACTTGTCATGGAGCCCACAGAGGAGTTGGTGTGGCCTCCTCCGTGCCAGGGTAAAGGGCACCTGCCTCCACCCCAGCTGCCCCGGGTGGTATGGACTAGAGGCTGCACTGTGGTGGGAACACAGATGGATAAGAGTCAATTCATAGACTTGCACAGTTGGTTCAAGTTCAGATAGACAACCTTAAAGTTGCTGCTTGCTTTATGACTCTCTTGTCCTTGTTTCTGAGACTCGGGGTTCATGCATGCACTCTGAAGGTGGGCCCTGCTCCAGCGAGCAGCTAGAGAGCAGCGTGCAGGGGGCAGGTCTGCTTCACATGCTCCCGGCGTGCAGTCTTTTAGACCACAGCGTCTATGGAAAGGATGTGTTTGCTTGAGCCTCCACTTCACTTCACTCTTCTTCACCATCAGTTAAAATTCCAGAGGCTGATACCAGCACCATTCAGTCTATCCAGAGGTCCCCTCTTACCCTTGGATTCCGCTTTTTGGATTGGCCTGGCCTCTGTTGCCCTTCTGGCCTCATATCAACACAGAGCTGCTCTGTACAGTTGTGCAGGTTGTGCATTGCACAATGGTACTCCTTCGCAGGGGGCACCACTCATACGAAGTTGCGGATTTGTGTATTTTACTAAAGTTTTCCAGCAGGTGGCAGTAAATGTCTTGTTCTAACAAAGATTGGTGTGTTAGGATTTTTTTTTGGATTAAAGTCTTGAAGAAGGGGTCATCTTGAATAATTTGCAGGAAAGTGCCATGTGGGCTAGCAATGCCTTCGATTACAACTGCCCACTGTCTCTGCTGACTAACCCTTGGAGGCACCTTCCTTTTTTCCTCACTTAACTTTGGAGACAACAATAGTCCCTTCTTCATCAACATGTTATGAGGCTGAGATTAGCATATGGGAACAGTGCCTGGCCTGGAGCAAACACTCTGTGTAGTGGGCTGAATGGGGACCCCCAAAAGATATGTCCATATTGTAACCCCAGGAATGTGTGAATATGACCTTATTTGGAAAAAGGGTCCTCACAGATGTTATCAAGTTGAAGATCTTGAGATCAGATCATCTTGGGTGATACCAATGAGTCTTAAATTCAGTGGCCCTATAAGAGACAGAAGAGAAAAAAATAGACACACAGAGAAGATGGCGGTGAGAAGACGAGGCAGAGTTTGGAGTGATGTGGCCAGAAGCTAGGGATCGCAGGGAGCCCCAGGAAGCTGGGGTTAGGAGGACAGGAAGGATCCTCCCCAGAGGAGGGAGCATGGCCCTGCCAACACTTTGATTTCAGCCTCCTGGCCTCCAGATCCAGGAGAGAAGAAACTCCTGTCGCTGTAAGCCACCCAGTGCGTGGTCATTAGTTCCGGCAGCCCGGGGAGAGGGTACGCTCGTGCACATGATCTCATTGTTGCTGCTGATGTAACATTCTCACCATCCCTGGAGGGGAGGGGAGCAGCCATGGCATCGAGGAGACCGAATGTGCTGGGATGGGCGGACAGTGTCCCCTGGGGCAGTCCCGGCCGGGGTAGGCAACACTTTCTGTAAAGGGCCAGAGAGGAAATGCTCGTCTCAGCCACTCAGCTCTGTGGTCCATGAGAGCGGCTGCAGAGGACACGTCTGCCCTGGGTCCGGGACAGCACCTCCCTGAGGGCTCCAGAACTATGTTACACTTTCTGCGGTGAGATAGATAAGCACGGAACCAAGAGTGTTTAGAAATGTCTGCGGTGATTTGATAGAGTAATGTTATGTCTATTGAGGCTAATCATAAAAAATTTAGGTGTGTGTTTTGCATGTGTTTCTTTCCCTTTCACTTTTCTAGGAATTTATTGTTAGTTTCATGCAAGTATCCCAGTGTGGCAGTTAGACGTAAACACTGGATTGAGAAGCGTGGACATATGCAGGACACTGTCCTATGTAGGAAGACATTGTTTACCCACAGGGTGCTGGGAAAACTGAGCAGGTCTGCGGGGGACTCAGCCCTATGGGCAGCCCAGGAAGTGGAACGACCATTCTCCGCAGTGTCTCCGGCCTGGGGACATGGAGGCCTCATCCACAGGACGTTGTCGTGTCACACCGAGGAGGTGTATTGCTTGACTGAATCCGTCAGACAGGTCAGCAGAGGGCTGACCAGCCTGGGCACTTTGAACAGGATGTGGGGACTGGCTGTGTGTGGGAAAGTCTTGGGGTTCCGCCCCAGCTGCAGTCACCCTGTCCCAGCCCTTTCCTTGCCTGTGTGAGGCCTCGATGGGGCTTGCGCTGTAACTACATCCCCAGGGGACTTCGCGGCTGTGGTTCTTGGGCACAGGGACGTGGGTGCCTCACCGTCCTTGGGGCTGGGGTGCCTGCACTCCCTTGGCTCACAGCAGATGCTCAATAAATGCTCACAGGAGAAGGACCTGGAGAGCAGTCCGGCAAGACAAAGAAATGAAAGGTCTCCAAATGGTAAAGGAAGAAGCAATAAAACTGTCACTATTTGCAGATGACATGAGATAGAAAACTCTATGATTCCACCAAAAAACTGTTGGAACAGATAAACAAATTCCCTAAAGTTGTAGGATATAGAATCAATATGCAAAATTAAAAAAAAAAAAAGAATGATTGGACAAACCGAACTCCTTTGCAGTGCTGTGTCTCTGGCCGGTGTTTAGGACATCGGGTCCCGTGGACCCAGAGGCAGGGCCGGGCACACAGGGCCGGCTGGCAAGAGAGTGCAGGAGGGACGGGAGCGGCCGTCACACAGGCAGATGGTCAGGGCGAAGCCAGGCTGTGCGGTCCTGCAGGAACTGGGCTGGAAGCTTAGCTCAGCTGAACGGTGGCACCAGCCTCACAGTTCCTGGTGAATGTGGGCACTTCCGAGTGTTCAGATGGAGGGGCCCGAGCTCGGCTGTGCTTTATAGGAGAGAGGAAACCGGGCAGAAGAAAGACCCATTCCACCTACGTTCCCTGCAGCAAACCAGGCCACGCAGCTGCTGGGGGGCCTTCTCTGCTCCCTCTCCTCCCCGTGGAGGTCCCCCCACACTTCCTCTGGGTCTCCCACCCTCCCCAGCCCATTGGAGGTCCCCTAGGTCTAGGCAGCTCCTGCAGCCCAGGAGAGGGTCGGGGTGGGGCTAGCGGGATAGTGCCCTCCCCGCTACTGGGAGCCGCAGGGCTGGGTGAACCCTGCGGCCACGGGCCGGCCGGGACTACGGGGCGGTTGTGGGTTTGTGACTTCAGATAGAACCAGGGAGAGTTTCCAGAGTGGGGCAGGGCGACTAGGCGCAGACCCCACCAGACCTGGAAGACGGTCACTGTGGAACGTGCAGAGCAAAACAGCAGGGAGTTGGACCAGTTCTCTTTCTTAGAACGACCCGCTCTTCTGCGCGCGGTCTTTTTGACATCTTTGTTGCCCACCTTTGTAGGGCAGCTTTAGCTCGTGTAGCAGGTAAAAAGCCACGTTTCAGTGGCTGGACCTAGTGGTACTTGTGTTCTGTGCCATTCCGGGGAAGACGTTCCTGGCGGCCAGGCAAGGCTCACCTGGTGACTCGGGGACCCTGGCTGTTCCCCGGGGGGAGTCCGGGGCAACGACTACCTTTGCAGACGGGGTGGGGGCAGCAAAAGGGTGGGGGTGGGCCTCTTACTTCCCACGTGGTTGCTGAAAATTAGGCCCCCTGCCGTCAGCCTCCCCAGAGCTCCAGTGGGGGTACACCAGGGACCCTCCAGCTCCTGGGTTTACTGTCTCAGCGCCGCGGCACAAAGGAAGCAGCCCGTGGGAGAGGCGCTTCTCCAGCAGGAGACCCGGCATCTGCCAGAAATGGGGGATGGTGCTTAGCTGGTTCACATGACCCATGTCCGTCACAAGGGCCCAGGCCAGTGAGTCCCCATGGAAGGAAGTGGATGGTCCAGTCCTGGAGTCAGGGGTGGGGGATGGCTTCCCTGGCAAGGCAGAGCCATAGGGATGCCTTGGAGGAGACTGGGGCAGCAAGGGGGTTCACAGCTGGGCCCTTTTTATACCAGAGACAGCTTTGTCTCCCAGGGAAGTTTGGAGAATGTTCTGGAAGGACCTGCCTGGAATGCTCTGGAGAGGGCAGGTTCATGTAGCGTTAGCTCCCTGGTCCTATTGAAGACGGAGGCAGCTGGAAGCCCTTACCCAGCTCCTCTTCTGTCCACCATGGAGGATTTCTGGAGTCGGATGGACAGTCCCTTGCAAAGAAGCACTTGTTCTGCTCCCCAGGGCACAGATGGCACGGGTGGGCTCACCCCTGGTCTCGTGCTTGGAGATACCCGTCGTGAGAAAGCCCTCCTCTGGCCATTCAGGGAGCCAGGTGACTGCCTGGCCCCCGAGGCCCTTACTTATTCCCGTTGGGCAGAGCTGGGAGTGCCCGTCTCAGGGTGAGGGACACCGTACGCCTACCCGGCGCTTCCTGCAGCTCCTCCCAGCAGTTCTGAGCTTGTGGCTGCTCCGTCACCTGGTTGCAGATGTGGAAACCGGTTCACACAATGATTTAAACCCTACGCCTGAAAACGTCCTGGCAGAGCAGGAGGAGAATGTCTTTCTGTCTGGTTTACGGCTTCCCTCACCAAGCGGTATTTCCTCTGCCCTTGGCCTTTCCGAGATTTTAAAACCCACACTCATTCTGGGTCAGGCAAGGCCCTCTCGGCCTCATAGGAGAGAGGACACCAGCCCCACTCTCTGCGCGTGCTGGGTCCTTTTGTGCTCGCCTGGCTACAACAGTCGTAAGCAAAGACTCTGGTAAATGAATAGTTCAGTTCCTGCTGAAATTGCCTATGCTGGAATTTCTGCCTTTAAGAGAAACATGAATAATGACCGGGACAGAGCATTCTTTTATTTGAACCCAGATGAGTTGAACGCAGATAGGAGAAAAGGGAGAAGGCCCCAGCTAAGTGTGTTCTCTGGGTTATAAATTCCTTTTCTCTCTAATGCCTCTGCCTTATCTGGGGATTCTCTTGGCTGCACTCGCTTCTTTCATTTCTGTCTTCTTTAGTCACTGTGCTCCTTCTCTTCCCGGGTTTTACTAGCTCAGCAGCTGCAGGTGAATTGAGCCAAGAACACTTGCTCTGGGTGGCACAGAAATGCGCTCTGCCTCCGTGGTCCTGCTCCCTCCGAGCACACTGGTCCCTTATGTAATTCTGTCCTTTTCAGAGTCCGCTCTGCTGCAGCGCGGTTAACAAAAAGGCAGTGCGTGACGATTTCAAATGACGGGGCTCCTTGGCTTTCCTTCGCTGCCCTTGAAACTGAGCACCTTCCCAGCTTACCCTCAACGTGTGTTCTTGGGCCGTGTCTTCAGGATACTTCAAAACTTATTATTATTTTCGACCAAAGAGCTGTGTGACGGGATACATTTTCAAAATAGCGAGTTCCCTTGAAATTTCATAAAGACCAAAGAGTTTTGTTGCTAGGGCCGGAAGTAACAGTGGCTCTCGCAAAATGGAAATTGTAACTGGTCGCTCTCGGAACTTGTACTTGCAAGAAGGGTGTGACTGGTGTGCTTCGGGGAGAGCTGCGGCTTTCTTCGTATGACCCAAACCAACCCTGGACCTGGTAATTGAACAGGGTGGCGAGGGACCTAGAGGAAGAGGATGAGGAGGAAAAGTAATCCCAATGGCAGAGATAAGGCCAGATTTTTTAGTTGTGATGATATAAAAATGAAATAAGTGGAGACAAAATGACTCTGAAAGTTTCAAAATTAATTAAAAAAGATAATGTAGCAGTATAATACAGATAAATTAGAGCTCAAGATGGAAGGTACTAAGAAGGACAGAGACAGACATTTCGTGTCAATAAAAGTGAAAAGGCACCAGGGAGATAACATCGTTGGGGCACCGGGCACCGTAGACACTTGCTATCACAACCTTGCGATCTGTAGAGCAAAATTTCCTTGAATTATAAGGAGAAATTGACAAGCCCTGAGTGGAAGAGATTTTAACCGCCCCACCCTGCCACACACACCGGTAGTGAGCAGAATGGTAGCCCTGCAGACACGTTCATGTCCCAGTCCCCAGAACGTCTGCGTATCACTTTGTTAGGAAAAAGTCTTTGCAGATGTAATTTGTTCAGAGCCTTGAGGTGAGGTCCTCCTGAACCACCAGGTGAACCCAACATCAGAAGTGTCCTTATAAGAGAGAAGCAGTGGGAGACCAGACAGGCACAGAGAAGGTAACATGGAGCCAGAGGGAGGGATGGGAGTGATGTGGCCTCCAGCCCAATATGGGGCTGCCACCAGTACCAGAGGTGGCGCTGGATGGATCTCTCCCAGGGTCTCAGGAAGGAGTGTGGCCCTGCCGACACCTTGATTTTGGGCTTCTGGCCTCCAGAACCTTGAGAGAAGAAATTCCTGTTGGTGTGAGCCCCTACGTCCTCAGTGATTTGTGGTGGCAGCTCCAGGAAACACACATAGTTCTCAAGGGAGGATGGATCCAGTAAAAGAATAACCAATAAGAATATGAGGGATTTAAATCCTTCAAATCCCTCGTATTCTTTGACAGCCAGTCAAGTATACTCATTCTTCTTTAAATACATAGGAAAATGTATAAAAATTAACCACGTCCTAGGCAACAAAGAAAAATGCACAGTTTTCCAGGACTGGAGTCATCGAGTCCTCTCCTTTCAGGGCAATGCAATGAAGATAGTAACCACCAACAAAAGGATAGGCAGAACATTCCCCACATACATGGGGAGATTAAAAAATATCTTCTAAGTAATTAATGTTTTAACAAGAAAACGGTTGGTGAGATGAAGCCAAAATGGTCCTCACATGGGAATTTACGGCCAGAAGTACATTTATTAGAAAACAAGAAAGATTGAAAAGAAATTAGCTAAGCTTTCGCTTTGAGAAACTATAAAAAGGAACAACAAAACACATCTAATGAAGGTAGAAGGAAGAAAATAAGGTAAGAGCAGAAATTAGTGAACCAGAAAGCCAGAAGTTCCCCCAGAGTTCATCAAAATCAAAATCAAGTTCTTTGAAGTGATTAATGAAATTGACAAACTTTTGGCAGTTATAATCAACAAGAGAAAGTAAGCATAAATAAATATCAAAAGGAAACAGAAAAAGTCTATGGACACATTGACCCTTAAAAACTATTAAAGAGTTGAATATTTTTATACTTATAAAGGGAGTAGCTGATATTGAAAAGTTCTTAATATTCAAGTTTGATCCCAAAACAAGTAGAAAACTTGAATACAGAAACAATTGTAAAATAAATGGAAATGATGGACAAAGATCGATAAGCAAGAAGCCCTGAGTCAATATTGTTCAGTAGGTGAACGCTACAAAGTAATTCAAGGGACAAGTAACCCAGATCTGGTGAAACGGTTCCAGAGAGAAGAAAAATATGAAAAATTAACTAACCCACTTTATGAAGTTAGTAAAAGTCCTATTATCAAACTCCACAAGGAGAGAAGAAGGAAAAAAACAGAGACTCATTACACTTATGAATATCCATGCAAAAACCATAATGAAAATATTAGCAAATTGAATCCTGCAGTTTATTAATGGACTAATACATCTTGAGCCAGTAGGGTTGGTTCAGAAAAGAACAGTTACCAGTGTGGCTAACTGTCTTAAGTGAAGAAAAAAAAAATCCATGATTTTCACGACAGATGCTACCCACCCCTACCTCATCCACCGTATAAACACCCAGAAAGTGGATCAAAGGGAACCCTCCGAACTGATAAAAGAAGATGCACCTGACAACTGGAGGAGCTGCCATTTTTAATGAGAAAACAAGATTAAAGTCAAGTCACTGCTGCTCTGTTATATATCTTAGCTGAATTTCAGGAAAAGAAATACAAATTGGAAAGGAAGCAACAATAGTCAGATATAATAATTGTTAAATTCAAAACACCAGTGAATCACCTGATAAATGGTTAGAGTCAGTACATTAGTAGGAATGCTGAACGTAAGTTGAACATATGAAGATCAGTAATTTTCCTTGTGCTAACAATAACTTACTAGAAATTATAATAGGAAAAACGATCCTATTCGTAATAACAATGAAATCTGTTATGAACCTGGGAATGGACCTGTGGCCACCATGCCAGGGGCATAGCTACTGTCCTTCCTTCTTCTTCTTTTTTTTAATTTTATTTTATTGTTTTTTTAAATTAACACATAATGTATTATTTGCTTCAGGGATACAGGTCTGTGATTCATCAGTCTTACACAATTTACGGTGCTCACCACAGCACATACCCTCCCCAGTGTCTGTCACCTAGCCACCCCATTCCCCCCACCCTTCCACCCCCGCACTCCGCAACCCTCAGTTTGTTTCCTGAGATTAAGAGTCTTATGGTTTGTCTCCCTCTCTGGTTTCATCCCATTTCATTTTTTCCTCTCTTCTCCCATGATCCTCTGTCTTGTTTCTCAAATTCCACATATCAGTGAGATCATATGCTAATCGTCTTTCTCTGATTGACTTATTTTGCTCAGCATAATACCCTCTAGTTCTATCCATGTCATTGCAAATGGCAAGATTTCATTTTTTTTGATGGCTGCACGATATTTTATTGTACATGTATACACCACATCTTCTTTATCCATTCATCTGTTGATGGACATCTAGGTTCTTTCCATAGTTTGGCTATTGTGGACATTGCTGCTATGAACATTCAGGTGCATGTGCCCCTTCGGATCACTACATTTGTATCTTTAGGGTAAATACCCAGTAGTGCGATTGCTGGGTCATAGGGTAGCTCTATTTTCAATTTTCTGAGGAACCTCCATACTGTTTTCCAGAGTGGCTGCACCAGCTTGCATTCCCACCAACAGTGTAGGAGGGTTCCCCTTTCTCCACATCCTCGCCAACATCTGTCCTTTCCTGTCTTGTTAATTTTAGCCATTCTGACTGGTGTGAGGTGATATCTCATTGTGGTTTTGATTTGTATTTCCCTGATGCCGAGTGATGTGGAGCACTTTTTCATGTGTCTGTTGGCCATCTGATGTCTTCTTCGCAGAAATGTCTGTTCATGTCTTCTGCCCATTTCTTGATTAGGTTATTTGTTCTTTGGGTGTTGAGTTTGCTAAGCTCTTTATAGATTTTGGACACTAGCCCTTTATCTGATATGTCCTTTGCAAATATCTTCTCCCATTCAGGAGGTTGTCTTTTGGTTTTGTTGACTGTTTCCTTTGTTGTGCACAAGTTTTTCTCTTGATGAAGTCCTGATAGTTCATTTTTGCTTTTGTTTCCCTTGCCTTTGGCGATGTTTCTAGGAAGAAGTTGCTGAGGTCAAAGAGGTTGCTGCCTGCGTTCTCCTTAAGGATTTTGATGGATTCCTGTCTCACACTGAGGTCGTTCATCCATTTTGAATCTATTTTTGTGTGTGGTATAAAGAAATGTCCTCCCTTCTTTACTCTAAAAACTGAAATTCATTTGGGTGGGCACTATCCTTACATAAAAATACTTGATGTCCCAGCGTCCTTTGCAACTCAGGCCAGCCATGTGATGAAGGTCACACACTCAAAGCCACAGGCAGAATTCCGGTGGGAGGGCATTCCTCAACAGATAAGAACACAAAGCCACTTCTTCCTGCTTGGAATACAGACAAGATGCTGGGAGGTGCAGCAGCCTTCTTGTGATCGAAGTGTGCAAGCTTCTTGCTGGGGATGGTGGGAGGAAAAACAGAAGATGCTCTGTTCCTTGGCCATCTCCTGGGGTAAAGCACCGGCGGTGACCTATCTTACCTTGGCTTCTTGGGCAGAGTGGGGTCAGGGGCCAAGAGGCCACAGTCTGTTGGGAGCAAGCTCACATTGCATGGATTTCCTTCCTGGGCTCCTTTTTCTTACTCCTGCCATTGGCTGAAGAGTGCTGGAGAGATCCCTTCATCAGAATTGCCTGCGTATGGGGCACCTGGGTGGCTCAGTCGGTGAAGCGTCTGCCTTTGGCTCAGGTTATGATCTTGGGGTCCTGGGATTGAGCCCCACATCAGGCTCCTTGCCCAGCGGGGAGCCTATTTCTTCCTCCCCCTCTGCCACTCCTCCTGCTTGTGGTCTCTCTCTTTTGCTGTCAAATACATGAATAAAAAAAGGAAATCTTGAGAATCACCTGTGTAGGGGACTGGTTGACCACGAACAGACCAGATGCCATCCAGACCCATTGAATCAGAACCTTTCAGGGGGTGGGGGCTCAGGGGATCTGCATTTTGACTCCCTCTCTCCCACACACTACTTTAGATTCTGGGTACACCTAGCTAAAGAAATAGCTTCTGGATAGAGATGCTGCTCTGGACACACTGAAGGCCTGCCTGGAAGAGTCTCAGACGGACATGTGTGTAGTTTCCTTGGACGGTCATGACAACAGACTTCTGAGTGGATGGCTTGAACAACAGAAATGTTCTCACAGCTCTGGAGGCTGGAAGTCCGGTGGATTCGGTTCCCTGTGAGGTCTCAGTTCCTGGCTTGCAGGCATCCATCTCGCTGTGTCCTCACATGACTTTCTTCTATGAGCTTGCGTGGGGAGAGAGAGCGAGTAGACTCTGCAGTCTTCTCCAGTATGGACGCTAATCCCATTGGATCAAGACCCTACCCCGATGACCTTGTTTAACCTTCATTACTTCCTTAGAGGCCCCTCTCCAAAGACAGCCACACTGGGGTCAGGGCTTTAACATAATGCATCTTGGGTGGGGGGACACACACATTCAGTTCAGAACGGCAGGCCTGGTTGCCGTCCTTATCGGGGCAGAGTGACAGGAAGGCGGCTGTGTTTTGCTTAGTTTGCTGTGATGCTCTTGGGAACCACAGAATAAGTTGGTGACAACCTGGCCACCCAGGCTAGCTGCTGGGCACTCTCCATAGTAATTCTAGGACTCTCCATTCTCTGTATGGCAGTCGTCACCAACATTTTTTTGTCTTCTTGTGCATTATGTATCTTGTGGCTTAGGACAATCTCCTTGATGAATAGAAAGTACCTAGCAATGACTAACTGAGTAATGGATAGTTAACATTTTCTGCTTCAAGGTCTGTGTGTTAATTTCCCAGGGTTTTCATAACACAGTACTGTAGGCTAGATGGGCGTGGGTTCAATGATAGAAAGTTACTGTCTCAAGCTCTGGAGCCTGGATGTCCAAGATCACTGTGTCGGTAGGGCCATGCACCTGCTGAGACTCCAGGAGCATCCCTCCTTGTCTCTTCCAGCTCCTGCTGGTGGCCAGCAATGCTTGGTGTCCCTTGGCTTGCAGCTGCACCATGCTGACCTCCGCCCTTGTCATCACTGGCCTTCTTCACATCATCTTCCCTCTGTGCATATCTATGTCTGTGTCCAGATTTCCCCTTCGATAAGGACCCAGTCCTACTGGATTAGGACCCACCCTAATGACCTTATCTTCACTTATTCACCTGTAAGGACCTTATTTTCAAATCAGATTGCATTCACAGGAGTGGGGAGGGGCAGGGGCTGGGACTTGAACATGAAATGAGCATGAAATAAGCATGAAATGAACATGAAGGATGTAATTCACCCCACCCCAGGATGGATTCTTCATATTACAAGTTACTTCTGTGATTTTGAGTGAATTGTGGTCTTTCCAGCCAGCTTCCTGATGTTCTGCTGTCTCAGCTGCAGCTTATCCCTGGGTTGGCTGGGAGCCCGGGGGGACCGCGTCGCACTTCTGCAGGTGGCTGCTGGCACTGGGGTTGTGCCATGGGCCGCTCTCTATGGATCTGTCGAGGACTGAACCAAAGGCACTGGGCTGTATCCTGGCACCAGGAGTCTGCCTTAGGGATGAGCTCGAAGTCAGGCCTGAAACAAAGGAATAAAGGAATGGCAAGTTTGAGCCACAACCTCTGAGTCTGTAGGTGCCTATCCCTGGTAATACATAAGTGAGGGAAGGTTGGGTCGATTTTTGGGTAATACTGGAAAGAATTCCTATTGTTGGCTGCTGGGGGCATGTTCATGATATATCATGGATTTTTGGTTCAAAAGGAAATTGCCAATTTACCCTACAGGAACTCTGAAAGTTTTATTAAAAAAATACTCCAAGCAAGTGTAGCCTCTGGGGTGTGTGTGGGTGTGCTGGAGAAGGTGAGCCCTGTGACAGAGGAGAAAGAGAGGAAGTTAGGTGGAAAGTGGCAAACGAGCTACCAGAGGGAGAATTCTGGAAGGACTTGGCTCCCACTTCATGCTGAGAGAAAGCAGGAGGCAGCAACTCCTAGCGGGTCTGTTAATAAGAAGTTGGACATGGTGGAAGCCTGTGTGCTTAAAACTCATTTATTTGACAGAAAATAAGATGCTGAGAGCCTTAACTTCTGCATATTTGTCAAGAACTTAATCTTCATGTATTTGTATTTACTTATTTGTTTATTTTAAAATGTTTATTTTTAAGTAATCTCCACGCCCAGCGTGGGGCTTGAACTCACAACCCTGAGATCAAGAGCCGCATGGTCTGCAGACTGAGCCAGCCAGCTTTGTTAATCTATTTCATGTGTACTTGAAGACCCCCCCTTTTTAAAAATCACTTAACCATATGAAGAAGGAAATGTCATGTTGAAGATGTTAATGGATAAGTTTGGCAAAGATTCATAAAAATCCCATTTTACAGAAAATTCCAGGAATTGGGTTCATGACTTTGATGCAACTCATTTTTTTCAAAATCCCACCCACCAGTTACGCAATTTAAAACATATGGGATCAAAATCCACTGAAAATACTCTTTTCAACAGATGAGGAAATTCTGTGTCAAGTGTGCCGTTGCGAGAGTTTCACGGGGGACATGGCTTGTGTTGGGCGGCTAAGTTGTGTTGTCCCGGGAAGCATTTCCATGTGTCTTGCTCGGAAGCTCCCTGTGTAACATCACTCTCTGGCATTCTCACTTGAAATGTGACTGTAACGTTGAAGGGACAGATGGAGCGTCTGGTTTTTTTCCAAAGTGTTTGCACCATCCACGGATGCTTAACTAGTTATCTTAAAGAAGTCAAGCCAGTTTGGAAACCTTATTGTTTTGGTACAAGTTAAGTGTAACTAACCTCTTGTGCATACTTGACAACTGTTGTAAGTACCTCGCCTTCACTCATAAATCTCGGGGACACAACAGAATGAGCCGTGGCCTTCCATTTCATTGCATCGTCGGATGCTCTCGAAAGGAGTAGAATCTGCCCCTGCCTGCGATGGGCAGATATGACCGTAACTCGCCACTGCAGCCTGAACACGAACAACCCTCCCTGGTGTGGGAATCCCGCCCCCTCACAGGTGACTTTGTGACTGGTTGTCACGTGGACTGGCAGGCCGCCAGCGTTCATCTGTGTTTCAAACACAGGCTGTGTGGCCTTGACCAAGTCCCTCAGTTCTGTGACATGAGGACAGTCGCTGCTGTGGTGCCTCAGGGGGCTGCTGAGTGGGTAAAATGGAGTTGGCAAGGAGAGAACGCATTGGGAGCACATCCTGAATGTGGGATCTTCGTGCTTCTTTGGAGATGAGAGAATGGAGCTGAGACAGTGCAGAGAGCTGAGGGGCCCAGGGGAGGGTCAGTCACCCCTGGGCTGGGTGAGGGGGCCCTTTTGCCTCTCAGTGACATGGCATTTGACTGGGTCCTAGAGGTGGGACCCTTTAGTGGGTGGGAATTGAGGGCAGGTGGCTTCTTGGAGGTGGAGGCCAGGGGAAGAAGGAATCCGAGTGGAGGATGTAGGCTGGCCTGGGGCAGCGGGGGAGCTGACAGAGCAGGGGTGGGGAGGGTAGGCAAGGCTGTGGTCTCTCAGCAGAGGCTGTGATCCCGGGGATTCCCACGGTATCCCCGGGGGCCTCAATGCATTTTGGCGGCTGGATTGAAGTCATCTGTGTCCACAGGTCGGGGGATGGGCTCTCCCCTCCCTCCCTCCGTCCCCAGTTACCTTCGGCCCTGCCCTTGCGCTAGTGTGATTTGTCTAGAAGGGCTTGGTTACTTAGAAAGGGATGCTGAATAATGATCTTTGAATTATTAATGATTTCAGCATTTTGTAATTAAAATGCTCATTTTCTCCATGAATTTTAAGCACACATATATCACCAATACAGACAGAATCTATTTTAATGAATAACATTAAAACACTCAGTTCCAAGTAATGAGGTTATTTCCACATCTTGGCTGATAGTCCATGTTTGATTCATTCATTTATTTATCCGTTCACTTACTAAATATTTTTGCCCCCCCATTACAGGGAAAGTATTAGTACAGCTTTGTGAATGTGGCTTCCATAAGTTATGACAAAACAAATTCTCTGGGCCCAAGTGGTCCCTATCCATCCTACGGAAGAGACTCTTTTGGCTGAGTATTTCGTGGTAATACCCCAATCGGGACGCACCTGCTTACTGCAGAATAGCACTGACAGTTGCGGAAAACTTTCTGGTGGGAAAGGGGAGGTTTCCCAGGGCAGGGCCAGGAGGATCAAAGGGAACAATGAGTTACTTTGTAGAATCAAGTCATTTGATTTTGAGGTTTCCCAGGGCCTGAAAGGATGGCCGAGAGGTGACAGGAAGTGTGAGGAAGTCTCAGGGCAGATGGTGTTCCCCGAGGATAGGCCCCTGCAGCATCTCCCGCTGCTCCTGCTCCTCTGTCGAGGGGCGAATCTGTGTCCTTCCTCGGGGCCCTGAGTGGACCTCTGTGATCGCCTCCGAGCTGCTAGAAACATCCAGAAGCAGGTCTTTGCGTGGATGTCAGTTTTCAGTTTCTTTGGGTAAATACCAAGGGGCATGCTTACTGGATCTCATGGCAAGAGTACATTTAATTTTATAAGAAATTGCCCAGCTGTCTTTCAAAGCTGCTGCCCCATTTGGCATTCCCGCCGGCGACGGAGGAGAGTCCCTGTCGCTCCCTGTCCTCGCCAGCGTTTGGCTCCTCGCTGGCCCTGATTTGTGCCAGTCTCGAAGTCGTGCAGTGGAAACTGTTTTCACTGCTTAGCGGGCGGTGATTTGTGAATGGCAGTAGTGACGGGAGGTGGGGAGTGGGGAAGCTGGGGAAGGGTGTGCTGGTGGGCAGGGCCCCCTGTGGGCAGCTGGAGGCCAGTCCCACAGGGCTTCTCTGGGAGGCCAAGTGTTGTTCCCCCTTGCGGCCAGGGGGTGGGGGACAGGGAGAGACACAGGGCGTGTGTCTCCTGTTCCCAGTCCCACTGTGGGGTGTCATGTCGGGAAGGTCCCCTGGGCAGCTCCTCCCTTCCCCCGTGCTCTGGGTGAGCTCTCTAGCAGCCAGAGAGAAGCCTGGGCATGGGGGACGTGGCACTGGACATGGCAGCAGTGCCTTGTAGGGGACTGACCCCTGGAAGGGGAGCGGGTTTGGAGCGGGAACCAACTCCATTTCTTGCTAGGTTGCAGGAGCTTGGTCTCGAGTCCCGGCCTGTCCCTACTCACACCCATGATACTGCACATAATATTTAAGCTCTGTGTACTGGTCAGAGTCCCCCCGGGGTAACAAATGGCATGCTCTGTTAGGATAAATCGAGGAGGTTTTATTTATAAGGAAGTTGTTAAAAAGGCATGGTGGGTTTCGGGGAAACCACGGCGTAACGGAGGGACCAAGGCTAGCAACAGTGGAAAAATGGCCATTCCAGGAGGAGGAAGGGAGAGGTTACGGAAACCCAGAAGGAGGGATTACAGTTGAAGCAAGCCACCTTGAGAGGAACATTCTGTGATGTTCTATGGAAGCCTTACCAGTCCAAGGTGTTCTCTGTGAGGAACCAGAGAATGAGCCCCTGATTCACTATTCTCTGCCTCCTTCTCCTGCTGAGGTTCTCACTGGCTGAACCCAACCGGAAGCCAGACTTCTCTGGGCACCTGTCCTAGAGTTTCATCAGTCCAGTGTCCTGGGGCAGAGATCACGGTGCAGACATGGGGAGACAGACCCAGAAGAGCAAATGGAAGGATCTGGGCCTAGCATCCACTCTGTCCTTCTGGGCGAAAAACTCCCCTCCCCAGCAGAGGCAACATGTGAAGTCCCACCAGCTGTTCTCAGGAAAGGTGATGTTCATTTGCTCCGTATTTCCATGGGGAGCCTACATTGTTAGCCAGGCCTGTGTGCTTCATATAAGCAAAATAGGGATGGGGGCAGTCATAAAGAACTAGGACAGCAAACCCAACTGCTGCCATCCCCAACTTAGCAGCGGCTCAGGGGGCTTGGAGAGGCTGCTTTTCCCGCCGCCCGGTCTCTGATGCCCACTCCATGAGCCAGCCCTGCCCCGGATGGTTCTTCCCCTGGGGAGGTGACCCACACCCTCATTCCTGCAGGATGTGAGATCTTGGTAGTCACCTAGTTCTCTCAAAACTACAAGGTCTGTGGTTTCATGCTGACCAGGAATGTGGGGCAAGGGAGAAAGAAATCCTCTAGGCTTCAAAGTCCTTCTTGAAGCCACCCCCCTCGTTTTCCACTCAGGACCCCGCCTCTGGCTATTGGCTTATTGGGATGAGGAGGCCAAAAAAGACTCATGATAGGGGCGCAGCTTCCCATTGACCCATGACTGTTTCCTGCTTGGGTCATGGTTGTGATCATAAGCTGAGGTTTTGGGCCTGGGAAGCTAAATGTCCAGTGTGTTACTAGCTAGCATGGTGAGGAGAGGGGCCGCTCCCACCTCCCCTCCCTGTTCCCTGGGCCTGTGCTCCTGGCTGTGGGGAAGGTCACACCATACGTTGATCACAGGATGAATCTTCCAGCTCTAGGGCAGACGTGTACCCAATGGCCTTATAGACGTTTGCTTCCGGCTGGGGCTGTCATCGGGCTTTCAGTGCTCCCTTCCATCACTGTGTCACGCCAACTGCTTCTGGGCAGAGGGCATGTGCCAGACTCCGGGAATGCTGTAGGCACGAGACCATCAGATCACTTCCCTTATTGAAAATGTCCCTCAGTTGATGTTTTGTGGGAGACCAGGTGCCGGGTCGGGTTTCTGATATCCTGTAAGTCTGTGACTGGTGAAGCTCACAGAAGCGCTGAGGGCAGAGGAAGAAATTCATACTCGGACTCTGTGGTGCCCTCTGAGGACGAGGCATTGTTCCCTCCATAAAAGGAGGAATCCAAGTCGCCCCCACCCGTGGCCTGCCAGCAGGGAGCCAGCTGGTAGCCACCCCCCCCCCCCAATGCCCCAGGGCTGGTTCTGTCCAGGAGGCTCAGTACTGCCCTCCGCTGTTACAGGTGGGGCGCTCAGCAGTGATGGGCGCCATTTTCTCTCGGTGAGGGCAGCCATGCTGTTGGGCTGTTGAGTTGATGTGCGGTATCCGTCTTGACCCTATGCAAGACCCGGTCTTCCTGTCCACCTGTAATGTAACGCCTCTTCTGCTTGCCCACAAGATAATTGTCCATATGAAGGGCATGCTGGAGTTGGAAAATTATCATCTTCTGGCCATTAAAGATCAGCGCAGGCACAAGGCATCACCCGAGGGGGCAGCTTTGAAGAGCAAGGTGTCCGCATGGTCTCACAGTGTCGCCCTACAGACTGCTTGAGATTACGGGGGGAAAAGAGCAACTGTGCAAGGGAGAAATTGGACACAGCTTTGGCCAGGTGGTAAAAATCAGCATCACCAATGAGGAGCAGATCGGATACCACGGTCTTCCGGGTATGATGCCCTGAGGAGGATGGAACATCACTCATGGCATTTTTGGGTCCTGGAATGGAGTAACCTGAATTCAACCAGGAGGGACCATGGGACAAACTCACCATGAGGAAGAGTCTCTTAAAAAAATTATTTATTTGGGGGGGAGGGAGGAGAGCGTGAGTGGGGAAGGGCAGAGGGGGCAAGAGAGAGAGAGAGAGAGAGAAAGAGAGGATTCTTAAACAGACTCCCCTCTGAGCGTGGACCCTGATTCGGGACTCTATCTCGTGACTCTGGTATGATCTGAGCTAAGATCAAGAGTTGGCTGCTTAAGCAACAGAGCCACCCAGCTGCCCCAGGAAGAGTCTGTTAAAAATAAATTGTGTTTTTTTTTCTTTTTTTTTGTGAAAGCAGACTCTCCGCTGAGCAGAGAGCCCGACGCGGGGCTCGATCCCAGAACCCTGGGATCATGACCTGAGCCGAAGGCAGAGGCCTTAACCCACTGCGCCACCCAGGTGCCCCTAAATTGTGTTTTTTAATGGTATGTCTTAGTCTGTTTGTGCTACTATAAAAAAATCATTAATTGAGTGGTTTAGTACATTTTGCATTAAAACGAGCCACACTGAGTCTGTGGGATGCAGTACGGGTATTGGAAGGCCTTTTCTCTTTTGGAGCCTTTTATTTTAATCAAAATTCTGACCCAAACTCTCCCATGTAACTGCATCTCCCCTTGGGCCAACTAGCAAGTCAACGAGTGGGCTTTAAGTGTTATGTCTGTACATAGACCCACATTCCACAGCTCGCCAGACTGCTTCAAGGGTCCTTTACTGCGTCTTCCTAGAGCTGTCTTGTGGGCATTGCTGTATCAAAATATTTTCTTTCAAATTGAAAATCCCAGTAGCTCCAAATCATCATGCAATGAAGCAGGAGAAAATCTGACTTAATATCCATCTCTGCAAACCGAGTGCTTAGGTGAGGAAGGCAGGGGCTGGGGAATTCCTTCAGGAGGAGGAGGAACCAGCGAGCTCAGGCAGCCACTCATTCATGGATAGCAAGGGACGGAGGAAAGGTCCAGCAAAGGCCAGGATGTCACATGGGGTTTCGGGGAGCGCTTCTCGGGGGCTCTGACTAGCTTAGGAAATGAAGTTATAGAAACCCGACTCACCCTTCCTTCAATCCCAGTTCCAACTCTTTTCTTTCCTACCCCTCACCTTCCCCTCTGTCCTGGGTTGAATAGCGTCCCCCAATGTCCTCTCCTCCTGGAGCCTCAGAAGGTGACCTTCTTTGGAAAGAGTGTTCGCAAACATATTTCCTAGCAATGAGGTCATACCAGAGTGGGGTGGGCTCTAACCCAACAGCTGGAGTCCTGATAAGAGGAGAGAACAGGGACACAGACGCAGAAGGGCCACATGGTGAGGGAAGCAGAGGTTGGAGGGGCTGCACCTGTAAGCCAAGGGAAGCTAGGGGTTGCTTGGCCACCCAGCAGATGCTAGAAGGGGCAAAAAAGGCTTCTTTCCAGAGCCTCTAGGGGACAGATGACCCTGCCGACACCTTAACCTTGCACTTCTGGCCTCCAGGACCCTGAGAAAAAAAGTTTCTATCGTTTTAAGCAGCTCCTTTGGTAATTAGTTTTGGCAGCCCTAGAAGATACCACACCCTCTTAGAAGAAGAGGTATAACTCTTTGGGGCCCTTTGAAAGACCAGAAACTTCTATATCTTCTTGGGTGGCCCGGGGTCTCTCAGCTTGGCCGAGTTGGCACTCACCAGTGAGTTAAGAAGCTGAACACAGGCTAGTTTGGGGTTGGAAGCTGTGGGCTGTCAGGCTTATTTCAGAGATGGTGGCTCATCATGACTTTCTGTCGTCTGAGGGCTCGCTGGAGCGGAGTCTCTCCTGGTCTCTGAGTCCCATGAGAGAAAGCTTACTCAAGTACTTAGTGACGTTCTTAGCTCCGTGTCTGGCGCTGTGGGGGCTCCCTCCTTTCAGGATGAGGCAGGTTTGGATGCTTAGAGGTGTACAAAGTGCACAAAGCAAAGCATGGGGTGTTGGGGTGAGCTGGGTGCTCTTGGTGTTGGGAGGAGGGGAGATCACATTGGGACAGGTTAGGGGGTGGAGAGCCTGGGTGGCCGTTGTAGGACATGCTGGGAGAGGTATCTAAGAACTGTCATCTTCATATGAGTTTGCAGGATGGATCAGATGGCGGGGGAGCCTGCAGATAGGGAAAAAGAAATCCATCTGGACGGCTTCTTTTCCTGGGTTCTGTGCTGGGACCGACTCTGCCAGCTGCAGAAAGCATCACCACCAAGACAGCCCTCGCTGGTGAAAGGCAAATAGGGTCCAAGACCTTGCAGCCCATGGCCCTGATTCCTAATTCTTGATCTGTCACTTCAGCAAGTCCCGATGGCCATTTTGTGCCGTCGTCTTCCACCCCAGTATACCAAATCACCCACTCTCGTGCCCAGTTTCAAATGGCACATAAATGATTGTAAAGTGGGTTGGAAATACGAATGATCCAGAAACAATAAATGGTGTTTCCCAGGATCATGCCAGTCTGGCATCAGCTTTGTGCTGCAAAGCTTCTGACTCTCTTTCCTTTCCACTCTGTCTCAGTATTTGATGTGAGTAGGTTTTGCTGTTTTTGTTGATGTTGTTTTAAACACATGCATGATGTTCTCTGTGTGGAAGTAAGCGTCCTGGTTTATTTTTCCCTTGCATTTCCTTTCTAGCTCTTTCTTTGAGGACAGATTTCCTATATCTAGTAGCCTCGTGGACATGATTAGGAGCGTAGGAATGGCAGGAAGCACGCACCCTGTGATATATTGCAGAAATCGAGCTCTGTAGAGCTTCTGTAGGAAGGTGTCAAGGAGTGGAGGAGGGGACTTGAGATCTGTAGGGCTGGGTCCTGCCTGTGGGTCAATTACAATTTGATGGGTAGTATGCTCAGGGCCAGGAGCCTCATGAAATTTCCTTGTTGTTGTTGTTTTTTTTTGCAAGTCTTTTCTTTTTTCTTTTTAAAATTGACATGAAATTCACATAATGAAATCGACCATTTTATTTTATTTTATTTTTTATTTTTTAAAATATTTTATTTATTTATTTGACAGACAGAAATCACAAACAGGCAGAGAGGCAGGCAGAGAGAGAGGAGGAAGCAGGCTCCCCGCTGAGCAGAGAGCCCAATTCGGGGCTTGATCCCAGGACCCTGACCTGAGCTGAAGGCAGAGGCTTTAACCCACTGAGCCACCCAGGTGCCCTGCAAATCTACCATTTGTAACAATTCGGTGGCCTTTAGTATATTTACAATGTTGTGCAACAACCCCCTCCTTCTTGTTCCAAAACATTTTCAGTTCCCCAAAAGGAAACCTCTGCATGAAGCTGTGGCTCCTGTTACCCCTCCCACACCCCCGAGCACCTACCGATCTGCTTTCCTTCTCTGCGGATTTACCTATTCTGGACATTTTGTATGGATGGAATCATACAGCCTCTTGGTTCAGGCTTCCTCCATTCACCGTAACGTTTGGACGTTCATCCGTGTTGTAACGTGTCAGCACGTAATTCCTGCGGATGCCAATACTCTCCAGGGCATGGCTGTGCCGTGGTTCACGTCTGTGCCCATCTGCTGTTGGGCGTTTGAGCCTTCGTCTGCCTCTGGCTGTAGTGAGTAGTGTTACCATGAACATGCGTGTACATACATGGTTTTATTTGAGTACCAGTTTTCCATTTGGGGGTATATCTCTAGAAGTGGAATTGCTGGGTCATATGATAATTTTATTTTATTTTTTAATTAAAAAATTTAAAAAAAAGATTTTATTTATTTGACAGACAGATCACAAGTAGGCAGAATGGCAGGCAGAGAGAAAGGGGGAAGCAGGCTCCCTGCTGAGCAGAGAGCCCGATGCTGGGCTCGATCCCAGGACCCTAAGACCATGACCTGAGCCAAAGGCAGAGTCTTAACCCACTGAGCCACCCAGGTGCCCCATATGATAATTTTATGTTTAACTTTTCCCATAGCGGCTGCCCCATTGTATTTTCCCACCAGCAATGTACAAAGGTGCCCACATTTTAAATTAAAACAACTTTTTATTGAAGTATAATTAGCATAAAGTGTTACATTCGTTTCACGTGTACTGTATAGTGACCCAGCAATCCTGTAGATTTCTCAGGGCTCATCAGGATAATGTACTCTCAATCCCCTTCATCTCACCCATTCCCCACGCCCCTCCCCTCTGGCAACCACCAGTTTGTTCTCTGTATTTAAGAGTCTGATTTTTGCTTTCTCTTTTTCCTTTTGTTTGTTTTGTTTCTTAAATTCTACACGTGAGCAAAATCGTATAGTATTTGTTCTTACGCCAATTAACATTATACTCTCTATATCCATCTGTCCATGCTGTTGCAAATGGCCAGATTCCATTCTTTTTGTGGCGATAGAGAAATATATATTACACCTTCATTCGTCTGTGGATGGACACTTGGGCTGCTTCCGTACCTTGGCTATTGGAACTAATGCTGCAGTGAACATAGAGGCGCACATAGCTTTTCAAATGGGTGCTTTTGCTTTCTTTGGGTCAGTACCCTGTAGTGGAGTTACTGGATGATTTGGGAATTCTACGTTTCATTTTTTGAGGAACCTCCATACTGCTTTGCAGGATGATTGCGCAGTTTACACTTCCATCCACGGTGCGCGGAGGGGGTCCCTTTTCTCCACATCCTCACCAACACTTGTTATTTATCTTTTTGATTCTGGCCATTCTGACCAGTGTGAGGTCGCATCTTATTGTGGTTTTGATTTGTGTTTTTCTGATGACTGTTCAGCAGTGCACAACTTTAAGGAGGCACTTAACCCTCCAGGGTCACGCAAGTGCCAACCATGCATTGGAAAGACCTCTGGCGTGCGTGCCTCCTTAAAAGTGCTGCCCTGGGGCCCGGGGCTCCTGCTGTTGGTCCCGAGCTGTTCTCTGCATTGAAGAGCCAACTGTCTGCAACCTTTTTTTTGCTTCTCTTGGAACCCCCGGCTCCGGCTCCGGCTGTCATGCTGCTGCCATCCTAGGGGAAGGAGCCCCCTCCGACAGCTCCTGCCTCCCTTTCCTGTGTCTGTCCCTCTGAGATCAGGCTCAGATCTGCCCATCCTGGGTTAGGTGCCCGCTGTGGATCAGTCCACATGGACGGGAGTGGGGTCTGTCGGCAAGGGACATCTGCCCTTGGAAACCCATGCTTGGAGTGAGCTGGAAACAGTTTCCTGAACGAGGGAAGAATTTTGTCCCTGGAAGCAGGGAGGGTTGATGGGAAGATTGTCTTTCGAATGGGAGGCAGGTCTCTCACTGCAGCTCTGGGTTCTGGACAGTCCGAGGCAGGAGAGTTTTATGAGCATACTCACTGCAAGGAGGAAAATAGGAAATCTGAATGCACATTGAGAATGTCTCAAGCTGGACAATTTGCTTAGCAGCGTTTCTGTTTTCTATAAAATTGACAAAGTAATTCCCTTGGCTTATGTTATACTGTACTTCATTAGCTCTTTCCACATTGTGGCGTGTACAGAAAATGACAGCCTAAACGGGGTAAGTGGGGACAGCTGCCTGTGCCTCGGGTGGGGGTCTGGGCTCTGGATATTCTGGGTCTAAGGGTGTCCAATCCCACAGCCATCCTTAACCTATTTGCCAGATGCCACTGAGCCATGGAAACCCGCTTGGAAGGCTCTCTTCTAAGGGAGAGTTTCAGGGCAAAGTCACTATCTTTATTAAGATCTGTACCGGGGCACCTGGGTGGCCTTGTCAGTGAAGCATTGGGCTCTTGATTTCAGCTCAGGTCGTGATCTCAGGGTCCCGGGATCGAGCCCCACATTGGTCGGTCTCTGTGCTCAGCACAGTGTCAGTTTTGGTCTCTCCCTTTCCCTGTGCCCCTCCCCCTACTCATTCTCTCTCTCTCTCTCTCCAATAAATAAATAAAATATTTTAAAAAAGATTTTTATTTATTTATTTGACAGACAGATCACAAGTAGGCAGAGAGACAGGCAGAGAGAGAAGGAGGGGAAGCAGGCTCCCCGCTGAGCAGGGAGCCCGATGCGGGGCTGGATCCCAGGACCCTGAGATCATGACCCGAGCGGAAGACAGAGGCTTAACCCACAGAGCCACTCAGGTGCCCCTAAATAAAGAAAATCTTAAAAAAAAAAACAAACCTGCATCTCTGTCGGCAGCCATTATCTGTTAGTAAGGTAAGAATTCACGCATACACAGTCCTAAGGAAATGATAACCTGCTTGCTCAAAGAAGTGTAATGGCCACATACAACTCTTCATGCTAATCATTCATTCATTCATTCACATATGGTATTCTCTGTGCCCAACACAGCGCCTGAACTGTCCTAAGATTAAGACTCGCGTGCTCTACAGACTGAGCCAGCTGGGTACCCCCACGCTAATTTTTTACATTTCTTGGGGATCCAGACACAAAATACCCTATTGGTTTAATTTCCACTGAGTTCAGTTCCTCCGAATGAGTTAACCCACCGTGGAGCGTGCCTCCTGCGTACTCTGGCTACTTACTGCATCTAAATGGCTTCTTAAATGCAGACCATGGTCCACGGTACGCTCACCACAGATGACGAGATGATGCCTGTGGTTGGAGGTAATGTCTGTTCTTTGGTTTATAGATTCAGAACACCACAGAGAGTTCCATGGGAGGCCTGGCGGTTGTAATATAAATCAGGACTAACTGGAAAAGGTTTCAGAGTGCTCCCTGCACTGTTGTCGATGCTACTTCTCTGGAAAGCGCACAGGAGGTCTTAATAACCCCTTCTGTTTATAGTGGAGGTAGAGGCAGGAAGGGGTGGGTGGCTAGATGCCCTGCCCTGTCCCCTCACTTGCACAAAATGAAATATGTTCCCATCATGGAGTAGGGCAGGCTTTGGTCTTTTGTCAGTCCTGGGTAAAAGCAGCTAATTGAGGAAGTGAGGGGACCGAAGGAAAGTCACTGAGTGTCAAAACTACCAATCATCCCCAACCCCAAGGAGCTGCTACTCAATGGCCTCGAGGCCATGGGGGTGGATGGAGTGGATAATTACATGGCAAAGACTGAGGGAACGGCTACAGAGCTTGAAATAATTTCATATTTTATTATTATGTGAAAAATGAGGTGGGAGCTCCTTGCCCTCACCTCCTGATATCCTGAGTGTTGGGAATATGGTTGGAATATGGTCAGGGCTCAAGAAACGTTTCCTGGATGGATGAGTGAAGGAACCCAAGCGTTTCTCTGCATCCCTTGTCCATATCCTGGGAAGACATCCCCCGTAACAGAGGGCAAAAATCAGATTTTTGATACGAGAATAGAATGTGGTGTTAGAAATGTGAAACGTTTTGAAAATTGCCAAGAAAGCGCAGAGATGAAAGGTCCAGCAGAGGGAATGGCGTCAACAGCGTGGAGAAGCGCGGTGTGGCGACAGATGGTGGCTACACTTGTGGACGCAGCGTACCATACAGAGTTGTCGAATCACTTTGTTGTACACCTGAGGCTCATGTAACGTTTTGTGTCAGCCGTATTAAAAAAAAAAGACAATGTCTAAAACAAGAGTGATCTAAAATCTACTCAGTGATGTAGTAGAATGGGCACCAGGTTGGGAGTTAGGAAACCTGACTTCTATACTATGTGTTTCAACTTGATACGCATGCCTACGAAGCCCTTTCCATCAGGAGGGAAAAGAAAGACTATTCAGGCCTGGCATGGGAACCCTTGGTAAGGAAATGAGGAAAAAATATCATTGTAGGGCATCAAGTCATACCGTAGGACTGAATAAATTCCGGCTGTATTAAAAAGTTAAAGGAAAGAGTGATAAAAGCGGTCAGAGGTGAGAACATAGAATTGTGTACTTATGGAGCTCTTGATGGGAGGACATTTTTGTTCAAACTTTTTTTTTGGATTAGTGTGGGTTTTAAGAGCTCTAGAACATTATTTTCTTATTTTTGTTCAAACTTCTTTTGGATTTGTGAGGGAATTATATGTGTAAGATAAATCGGAAAATACGCAGGCAATGCACAGACTAATGCCCGCCATGACTGTGACCGTGACTAGGACCTCGCAATTCCAGTGCCCCTCCTCTGCCTCCCCTCCCCCCACAGGGAGCCACCAGGAGGTCCCTTTTCAGGTTCTCCTGATATAAAAGGTATCACACCTTATAAATTACTCCGAGACTTGTCGTTTTCATTCAGCATTGTGCCTTGGAGAACTATCCATTTTAGTACATATTGATCTGCTTTTTTTTTTTTAAGTGCTCGATGCAGGATATGAAGACAAATAGGGCAGTGCCTGGAAAATCCTGAGGGAATGTGACTTTGTACTAGAATGACACTAGAATTCTGTGCCCAAAATACCCATCAAGTTGGAGGGACACTTAGAGACATTTTCAGCTGGGCAAGAACAGTTTACTCTACTGTGTTAGGGAGTTACAAGTGTAAGGAGCAAGAGGTCAACCAGATGGCTGGGAGGTAGAGATGGTGGAGGCACCTGGGGCTTGGGCTTGCCCAGTCCTCTGTTTATGCTACTGCTGCTCTGTCTCTCTGTCTCTGTCTCCATCTCTTTCTGTCTCTTTGTCTCCCTCCACTTCTTTTTTTTTTTTTATTTTTTTTTAAGATTTATTTGTTTATTTGTCAGAGAGAGAGAGAGCCAGAGAGCGAGCACAGGCAGACAGAGTGGCAGGCAGAGGCAGAGGGAGAAGCAGGCTCCCTGGCGAGCAAGGAGCCCGATGTGGGACTCGATCCCAGGACGCTGGGATCATGACCTGAGCCGAAGGCAGCCGCTTAACCAACTGAGCCACCCAGGCGTCCCTCCCTCCACTTCTTATTCCTGCTTTCTCTCCTCTTCAGGATTCTCAACCTCCTCTTGGGGTCCTTGAAAATTAGCAAAGGACCCCCCCCAACTTTATTACATAAAGCAATTCAGTCCTTTTTTTGTGCCCCTGGCCCACTCTGGTTCTTGGCTTCCCTAAACAGTTGTGTTCCTCCGTGCGGAATTCTACCCCCCAACCCCCACTCAGTCAAAAGAAACTCTTGTCTGGGCAAAACTTGCTTTCAGATTTATTTTTTTCTACTGTTTTTCCCTCTTCTAACTTACTAAGTCCTGCCTTTTTCTTTCATAATATTTCATGTGGCTGTCCTTGACTTTCCTTTGTGTCTTCCCAATGTTTTCAGTGGGGTTCTTTCATTTTCTGTTCATTCTTTGTTTTTCCTCTTTTTAGTCAATAGAACTGAAGTATTTTCTGCTGAGCTTTTTTTAGCTCTCTCCCGTGGATTCTTACTGTGACCATTTCATGACAGTTTCTAGAAATTATGTATTTATTTGTCCATTTTTTTTAACTCGAGGAAAATGTAAGAGCATTTCCCTCTGTCCCAGGTGGCTGGGTCTTTTGTGTTTTAATTTGATTTTCGGCTTCTAGTTTTATTGCATTGTGATATAGAAAGTTTTCTGTCCTGTCTTTACTTTCTGGAGATTTTCTTTCTTTCTTTTTTTTAAAAAAGATTTTATTTATTTATTTAACAGAGATCACAAGTAGGAAGAGAGGCAGGCAGAGAGAGAGAGGGGGGAAGCAGGCCGATTTGGGGCTTGATCCCAGGACCCTGGGATCATGACCTGAGCTGAAGGCAGAGGCTTAACCCACTGAGCCACCCAGGCGCCCCTTTGGAGATTTTCTTGTTGGGTCTCACTGAGTCTAGTTTTTATGATGCTTTCACAGGCACTTGAACTGAAGATATTTCCTGTTTTTGGGGTGTGTGTGAATATATGCATGGGTCTATTTCTGTGCATATAAAACAGACCTGTTTTTTAATTACGCTACTTAGGTCATCTGTAATGTATTTTATGTCTGCTTTATGTGTGAGGGTCAGAGGGAAGGACAGAATTTCAGAGCTGTTATCTTTGTTAGGAGATTACATCATTTAACTTCATAGACTGCCCATTTTGTCTTCATTGTTAATGCTTTGTGGTCTATAGTCTGTCTTCAGCAATACTAACATCCCAACCTTTGCTCTTTTTTGTTTGTGCTTGAGTTGTGAAAGCCTTTTATTCATAAAGACTGAGAAGTCTTCATGAAATATGTTGGTTTTGGAGTGGCTCTTGTGTATAGCTTGTGGCTGGGTTTGCTTTCACTCCCAATCTCTTCTCTCCCTCCCTTCCTTCTTCCCATCCTTTCATTATAGATGAATTGGGCTCTTTTTCCTCTATTAATGGTGGAGGGGATTGATTTTTAGTTTTTCGTATTATTTTACATTATGATTTTTATTTATGATATTTATGATATAATGATATCATAAATGATATAACATTTATGATATTTACATTATGATTTTAATTTTTATGCTTTTATATAAAGTCATTTACCAGGTGGTCTATTGTCTTTGAAAATCTTTCTGAAGTTGAGGAAGGCTTGCATTATTATTCTAATGGTTGCTTCTATAATTTCATTCAAAATTAACACCCTGGGTCCTCTCTTTTTTACCCAGTATGTTCCCTACAACAGAGTAATGATAAAAATCACCATGTGTGCTTCCCTCCCATACACCCAGTTTTAGTCAATAATAGCCATCTGTTTTAGCATGCATGTAAGGTAGACTTATTTATACTTCTACCCCATGATTTGTCAGCGGTTAATAACTTGTTGCTTTTCAGTTCTTGTAAATGAGGCAATCGACAAATGTACTCTGTCTTTCACACTCTTCTCCCCTTCTTCTGCCCAGTTTTGTCATGACGTCATTTCTCCACTGTCATGGCCGGCGGCGTTTAGTCCTGCTCTGCGACTCTGGTCCACGAGTTTGTTTTGGTCTTACTTTTCAATCAGACATATCCGGTGCTCACTCCTGGGTTCTTTCCCTAAGGTTTTCCCAGTTATCTTCTGGTTGGCTGAAGTGTGTTCTCTCACAGCTTTCTCAAGTAGGACTCTGATAACAATGCTCCCTGACTTCTTGCAGTTAAAGAAAAAGTATGCTTTGTACTTGAAGGACACACCATTCTTTTCCCATCTGTACCTCTTAGATGCTGCTCCATTATCTTTTGGTGATTAATGGTGGAGAAATCTGAGGCCAGATTGAGTTCTTTGTCTAGAATTTTTTTTCTATTTTTTAAAAGCCAGAAACTTTACTGTGATTAAGTCTTGGCGTTAACCATTCTCGATCAACTTGTCTGGTACACAGCATAATCTTTCAACTGTCCAGATTGCATTCTGCTTTTTTTTTCCTGAAAAATTTCATGAATTGTGTCCTTAAATATTTGCTTTGTTACCTTGCTTTGTGTTTCTTCAGGGACTGCTGTGATGCAGGATTTGAATCTCCTTTACCTGCCTTCCAGATCTATCATTTTCTATGAAAAAAAAATCCTCTCTTAAGTTTTGTTTATAATGCTTGAATTTCTCATTATTATTCTCTCTGCTTCTTGGTGAACTTCCAGAGTATCTAGACTCATTTTTGCTTCTTGAAGTATTTATTCATTTATTCTTTCTTAGAATATAGCCACTCATGTTTTATTTCTTTCTGATAAATAATTGTATCTTTCCTATGTTCCTGTGTTTCTGATTGCCTTTTATAGAGATAATGGCCACACTGAATATTTCAAAATTCATGCTGAACTACTTAGTTCAAATTTTTATGTGCTCTGTGGCAAGATTTTTCTGGTGAGTCTTCTTCGTCTTTGATATATTTTGTTGTTCTGTCCACCAGCATTTCCTAGATCATCTTGGTATTAATGCTGTGCTAATTCCCTTTTTATCATTGATCACTGAATGATCATATTCTCCTTAGTCAGTCTGTAAGTCGTTTCCAGTTGGGGGACAGGGTATTTTGGGACTAAGCTAGCTTTCCAGACACAGACTGCTTCTTGAAAATATGGCTTTTAATGTGATTTTTAAAAAAGATTTTATTTATTTATTTATTTATTTATTTTTGTGCACATGAGTGGGAGGAGGGGCAGAGGGAGAGGCAGGCCCCCTGCCGAGCAAGGAGCCCAATGCAGGACTCCATCCCAGGACCTTGAGATCATGACCTGAGCCGAAGGTAGCTGCCTAACTGACTGAGCCACCCAGGCGCCCCCTCAGTCTTTACATAGGTCTTTAAATTCACCGATCATGCTTTACTCCAAGTCTCGCCGCAAATGCAGTTTCTGTGTTGTTGGCAGTGCTCTTGTTGCTTGTATCATTGGGGGGCCAAGGAGAGACACGTACACTTCAATAGCCATGTTCATTCTTGAAGTCCATCTCCGTTTCCTTAAGCAATCTTTATGGTTTCATTTTTGACATACAACTAAGCCTTTAGGCATTTACATTTTTTAAAATATGAGCTTCAGGTCTGATACGTATTTTTTCTAGTTGTTCGAATATCTTTTGTTGAATAATCCAATCTTTGTTTCTTGTTTTGAAATGGCATATTTGTCATATGCTACCATCCTGTAGTTACTTTTTTTTTTTTTTACTCTTTTTGGAAGGTTTTTTTTTTAAATCCTGTTCCTTCAGTTACGATTACCACAGTATTTTAGTACTGAATATTTATAAGGTGCTTTGTATCTTTTTTTTTCTGAATTTATTGGCTATTTTTGCTATTCTTCTAGATTTAATACAGTAAGGTATATTTTGGATCTCCAGAATGGGGATACGACATGTATTATTTTCTGTGTTTATTGAAATATGGAATTGTTTCAATAGTAGAATAAGAATGTCTCTCTTTTGAAGTGGTTCTGTAATGTAGTCTGAGAAGTGCTGCTCTGGTATTTCTGCAGTAAACACCATGCTTACTGTTGACATCAAGAAGACATCATGGGCACTTGGGTGGCTCAGTGGGTTAAGCATCTACCTTCAGCTCAGGATCTCAGGATCCTGGGATAAAGCCCCCTGTTGGGCTCCCTGCTCAGTGGGGAGCCTTCTTCTCCCTCTCTCTCTGCCTCCCCATCATCTCCTGCTCTCTCTCTCACTTGCTCTCTCTCTCAAATAAATAAGTAAAATCTTAAAACAACAACAGCAACAACAACAAAGAAGACATCTGACATGTTATATTCGTCTATTCCTATCTAATTTTTTTTTTTTTTTTTGAGAGAGAGACAGGATGCAGAGGGAGAAGAAGACAGAGAGAATCTCAAGCAGACCCAGCATGGAGCTTGATCGATCTCACGACTCAGAGATCCTGACCTGAGATGAAACCAAGAGTCCAATGCTTAACTGACTGAGCCACCCAAGTGCCCTTATTTTTCTAAATTTTTAAACAGTCAAAAAGGAGATTAAATTTTGCATGTGTTGAGAAGAATCATTTCCCTCCCTTGACCTGTTAATATAACGTATTATATCCAGAATTTAATTCTCACTGGGAGCCATCTCTACATTTCTATGATGAACCATATATGTTCCAGGCACATTATTATTCTAATGTATTTCTAGACTTGATATAATAAGATTTTTGCATCTATCCTTGTGAGAATTAGTTAGTAGTTAACTTCGTCACATTTTGATTTTAGGTGGTTCAAGGTTCTTAAAATAGAACGGAACAATTCTTTTTTTTCTCTTTGTTTCCTCCCAGGCAGTTGAAAATCTGTAGAAATGATCAGTTGCTCGAGGGCTGGAAGCTGCCCGCTGAGGAGGCCAGGGTTCCCTCCTGTCCCCTGATGGGCTGTTTTTTGGTGGGTTGTCATTTTCTTCTGCCATGTGGAGTAATGGACGGCCCCGGTCGGAGTGTGCCTACTGTGGTCCCTAGAGTACGAGGGGCTTCTTAACCTTTTTAGATTTTTCTGTCTTTATCTGAACAAGCATGCATAATGATAGGACCTACATCACAAGGTTGCTGGGCAGGTGATGGAGACAGTACAAGGAAAGCGTCTAGCCAAAGAGTCCTTGACACTAGCAAATGCTGGATATACATTGGCCATTTTCTTATTCTTTATCTAATCAGATGTGCTCCCCTTGCAAGAGCCAATTTCAGTAAATAGAATATATCTAGATAATTAGCCATTTCATCGAGAGTTAAACTTTCATTACTATCCAGTTGTTCCTAGTATTTGCTTATCATTAAAAAAAAAAAAAGGAAACATTTTCTGCATCCGCGGCTCTGATCCTTTCTTTCTACTTTTCAATAATGGATATTGCTGTGTCTCCCTCCCCATTTTTTTTGATTAGCATTGTTTTGGATTTATTTTGTTCATCTTTTCAAATACTGGATTTGTTTATTGATGGTATTGTTTTCCTGCTTTCTCTTTCATTAATGTCTGTTTTTGGCTGCATCCTATTTCTGTTCCTGCTCTCTCTGTTTTGCTGTTGTTGGCCTTATTTCATTGATTTCTATTTCTTCTTATTTAATAAAAAAATGTAAAGTTAGGAATTTCTCTTTAGGCGCTTAATGTTTAATTAATATAAAGCAAGAGTTGGCAAGCCAAGACTGTGGATCAAATTCAGCCCGCTGTCTACTTTTACAGATAAAGTTTTATTGAACACCTGCCCAGACAGGCATTTCTGTGTTGTGTATGGCTGCTTTCACACCCTCATGGCAGAACAGATCAGTGGCAACAGAGACCTATGGGCCACACAGCTTGCAATATTTACTGTGAGGTGTTTCCCAGAAAACGTTGGCTGATCCCTAATAGGAAATGTTCCATAGTTGTTGATATATACTTTTGTCATTTAAAAAAATTTTCTAAATTGTTTGTAATTGTACATCCCACAGGTTATCTTGGGAAGCATTTTTTTCACTTTTTTAAAATAATTTTTTTTATTTTTTATAAACATATAAAGTATTTTTATCCCCAGGGGTACATGTCTGTGAATTGCCAGGTTTACACACTTCACAGCACTAACCATAGCACATACCCTCCCCAATGTCCATTACCCCACCCCCCTTTCCTGACCCCCCTCCCCCCAGCAACCCTCAGTTTGTTTTGTGAGGTTAAGAGTCACTTATGGTTTGTCTCCCTCCCAATCCCATCTTGTTTCTTTTCTTCTTTTCCTACCCCCTAACCCCCCATGTTGCATCTCCACTTCCTCATATCAGGGATATCATATGATAGTTGTCTTTCTCTGATTGACTTATTTCACTAAGCATGATACCCTCTAGTTCCATCCACGTCATTGCGAATGGCAAGATTTCATTTCTTTTGATGGCTGCATAGTATTCCATCGTGTATATACACCACATCTTCTTTATCCATTCATTTCTTGATGGACATCTAGGTTCTTTCCATAGTTTGGCTATTGTGGACATTGCTGCTATAAACATTCGGGTGCACGTGCCCCTTCGGATCACTACGTTTGTATCTTTAGGGCAAATACCCAGTAGTGCAATTGCTGGGTCATAGGGTAGTTCTATTTTCAACTTTTTGAGGAACCTCCATGCTGTTTTCCACAGCGGTTGCACCAGCTTGCATTCAATCTTGGGAAGCATTTTAATTTCTTTGTGGTTTGAATTTTCTCATTTGTAGTTTCTTTTAGTTTCATTGCATTTGGCCGGAAAACATTGCCTATACAATCCCTTTCCTTTCCTTTCCTTTTGATTTACTGAGATGTTCTTTTATGGCCTAAAAGTATGACCCATTTTTGTAAATGTTCCAAAGACATTGAGAAAGAATGTGTATTTTCTATAGGAAACAATAGTTTGACACTCACAGACTTTACTTATTATATTATTTGAATCCTAATTCTTTATTTGCTTTATAGCTATATAAATAGAGGGTTCCAGATAAAGCTATGGTGGTGCTCTTTGTTTCTTCTTGTATTTCTGACAGCTCTGGTCTGGCTTGTTTTGATACTCCATTGCTTACCAGCATATCTGGGTGCAAGCATGGCAGAAGGACATCCCGGAAAGCACCTGCTCACTGGGGCTTTCCTTGTGCTGCTTGGGGAACCTGTGCTACCACTGCCATAGAGACGAGGCCCAGGCTACTCTGCCAGATGAGGAGATGCTCATGGCTCAGTTTCTTCCATTCCCCTGTCAGTTCTGCCTGCAGTCAGCCACCCCCACTTGTAGACCACAACAGCCGATCACAAATCAGGAGCGAACTCAGCTGAGACCCTCAGTAGAGCTTCTCAGTTGAGCCCAACGCAAACTGCCAACCTGCAGAATAGTGCACTAAAGAAATGGTTGAATGGTTGTCGCTTCAGGCTCTGAAACCCTGGTGTGGTTGGCCACGTAGCAAGGGCTGACATGTTCATTGTGAATTTTGCCTTTCGTCAATATCAACTAACAATGTGTCCAATGATAAACCTTCCCATGTATTGTGTTATTACCACACTATCTGCTTTCTTTCTTATTTTTATATTTTTCTGTATATTTAAGGTATACACCATGATGATTTGTTCTACAGTTACACAGTGAAATGATTACTACAGTCAAGCTCATTATCATGTTATGTCTTCACATAGTTATCTATGTGTGTGTGATGAGTGCATCAGAAATCTACAGGGGATAGTCTCTGGGAGCTGAGGGTCTCTGCCCTACAACCATGAGCAAACTGAATTCTGACCACAGCCAGTGAGTTTGGGAGAAAATCTGAACTTGAGATGGGATCACGGTCCTGGCTGACACCTTGGTTTAGCCTGATGTGGCTCTGCGTGGAGGACCCAGCTAACCCATGCCAAGACTCCTGACCCATAGAAGTTATGACATAGTATGTGTGTGTTGTTTCAAGCAACTAAGTTTGTGTTATTTGTTACACAGCAATAGGAAACAGTTACACCTTTTATTTTTATTTTTATTTTTTTTAAATTTATTTATTTGTCAGAGAGAGGGAGAGAGAACAAGCGAGCACAGGCAGACAGAGTGGCAGGCAGAGGCAGAGGGAGAAGCAGGCTCCCTGCCAAGCAAGGAGCCCCACATGGGACTTGATCCCGGGACGCTGGGATCATGACCTGAGCCGAAGGCAGCTGCTTAACCAACTGAGCCACCCAGGCGTCCCCAGTTACACCTTTTAAGAATAATATGGTCATGTTGCTGTTTATGGAATTATTAGTTTTAGGCATCATGAATGGCTTCTTTCTCTGATGGTTGAAGTGTTCGTTCACTACAACACCTGACCTTCTCTCCCCATTTGTACCCCATTAGAGTTTCAACCACGGGCTGACCAGTCTACTTCATTTCATCTTTGCCCCAAGGATGAGCTCTGTAGCTCAAGGCCTTCTCAGTTTTATCTCTTACCAGTTGGAGATGAGAAACAATTCCATTTTCTGACCTGCAAATCCTGGAATTTATGGCCTCTCCAAACACTCTTTCAATCCTGCTTGTAAAATGGCCGTTTCTCCTATGAGCTTATTTCTTTCTTAGGGTGCCTTGTCAAAAACAGCCATTAGCAAATATCCAATGTTACCAATATTCTGCTTTCCCACTTTGCTAAAGCTACAAATTCATTAGTCATGCTCTCAGCCTTCTAGGTTCTCACAGGTGATCGTTTTATCAAATGCTTCACCACTGTGTAAACAGTCTTTACTGGCAGTTTCCTTGCCACTTGCCACTTGCCCTAAGACCCACGGACCTACTGGGGGCATTATTATGGTAGCACCTGACCACTGGTGTCCATCGTTGAATTGTTCAGCTCTTCCACCGTGACAACCAACAATGAAATCAGACAACTAAATGCATGACTCACAGTGACCAAGGTTTATTTCTGCTGGTTGTGGGTCTGCAGCGGGGATCTCTTCATGCCAGGATCCAAGCCCAAAAGGCAGTCCCTCTCTGGAGAGTAAAGTACACAGTGGTTTCATGCAGTGAATCTTATGGCTTTTGCTTGGGAAGGTCACATGTCACTTCTGCTCATATTTTATTGGCCAAAAGAAGTTATGTGGCCAGGCTTGTTACCAGTGGGTCAGGCATGTGTAACCCCCCCTTGGGGAGGGGCAACGAGCATCTTCTCCAGCACCATAGCCACGGCTAATGGATTGGGAGAAGATTTTAAAGAAAGATTTATTTATTTATTTGAGAGAGAGAGAGCGCGGGAACAAACATGTGAGTGTGGGGAGGGGCAGAGGGAGACAAGCAGACTTCCTGCTGGACTGGAAGCTCCACCTGGGGCTCCATCCCAGGACACTGAGATCATGACCTGAGCCAGAATCAAGAGTCAGACTCTTGAGTGACTGAGCCACCCAGGCACCTCAGGGAGATGATATCTTTAAGACCCAAAACCAAGGAAAGGTTAGTTCCTAGAGTATTTAAGGAGTGCCTATCAATCAACAAAAAAAGAGGAGGAAAGGAATAGAAATATGGGCCAAGGGAATAAATGCGGAATTCAGAGAGGGGAATGCTAATGTTTGTAAGTATATGGAGAGATGCTTAATCTCATTAGAAATCAGAGATATGCAAATGAAGCCAAGATAGCCATGCAACTGTCAGAAACTACGAAGTTGGAAAATATCAGGTATTAGCTTGAATGTGGGGAGCTCTTTGTGTCCTGCTGGCGAGCATATAGACTGGGGTGGCTGTTCTGGTGAGTAATTTGGGAGGAACACGTGAAATGGCATGGACAAGTGAAATGAGGAATGCATTTTGGGGCTGGAAAGATCTGTCTTTGAGATTATCGGCTCCTCATCTTTCCAGTTCCACCCCTCCTTCCTCATTCAGTGCTGAGCAGTCCCTTCAGGCCATAAGATCTGAGAGCGTGGGACCATGTCTGGTTTGCTCTGTTGCACTCCCTGCAACTTACACGGTGCTTGGCACAGGTAGACCCATAGTATGTAATTGGTAAATAAATACATATTGTAAAAAATTCATTAAAGTGAGTGAATTGAGGAAGGAAGATCCGGATTTGCTGGTATATATTTGTATTGCCTGAGTCAGTCCTCCTTTGGGATCTGTTTTGGATAGAATTGGGGCCCTCCCCCGTGTTCTTCCAATTCCTGTGTTAAAGCTTTCATCCCTGATGTGACTGTATTGTTATCAATCGGTTTACAGCTCCTTGGTGGTCAATGTAGGATTGGGAGATGGGGTTTTGGGGGAGGCAGTTAAGATTAAATGAGGTTGTAAGGGTAAACCCCTAATCGAATAGGGCTGGGTCCTTATAAAAAGAGACACGATCTGTCTCTCCATGCACCCACAGAGAAGAGACCAGGGGAGGGCATGGTGAGAAGGTGATGTCTCTAAGCCAGAAAGAAAAATCTCACCAGAAACCAACCCTGAGGGCACCTTATTCTTGGACTTCTAGCCTCTAGAACTGTGAGAAAATAAATGTCTATTGTTTAAGCCCCCATTCTGTGGCAATCTCTCAGGGCAGCCTAAGCAGACTAATAAGGAATCCAATTTATCACTTGATATAGACCTGAATCATTTGGTTTAATTTGCACTTCTATATAGTGATTCATACAAGGGCAGAAAAATATCAGGCTATTCAAGTCTCCCCTATTGATCATAATTTGCTAAAATAGAAATGTATTTTGGGAAGCTTCCTATTTGAGGTGCTGGGAACTCTGATAATGCAAAGTTCACCAAGGAACCTTAGGCCAAAGTTTGAAATGGTTGGATAAATATAGGGCATGTCATTCTTTCTGAGCTGACAGGGAGTTTTCAGATCCTCTCCTTTTTGTTTTTTAGAGACCTGGTGTAGGAGTTGGGTGGTCATGGTGTGAAAACCAGGTTCAGAAGGGAGGATCCACCTGGACAGATAGAACCAAGATGCAGGAAGAGAAAATAATGGCCTTACCCAGGTTGGGAGACAACTTTCCAGTCTTTCCGGTGCTTTTATAAATGCGATTTCAGTTGATCTTCCCAACATGCTAGTAAGGTCGCTGGGACAGGCGGTATTGTCCCTGTACCGGTTAGCCTTTGCTTTATAATAACCGACTCTAAGTTCCTTGTTCTCCCAGATGGCTCAGCGGGGTGTCTTCACTTGTCCCACGAAGGGTGGGAGTGGGTTTGAGGTGGCTGGGGCGCTTGGCTCTGCTCCACGTGCCTTTCATCCTCTGGAGGGGGCTTGCCCAGGCATGTTCTTCCCTGGTGATGGCAGAAGCTGAAGAAAGCAAGTAGAAACGTTCAAGGTCTCTTGGCATAGACCTGGTACCGAGGAACTGTTTTTTCTCTTGTTTTGACTGGAGTCACTTGGCTGAATCTAGAGTCAACGTGGGAGAGGATTACCAAGTTGCTTGGTGAAAGGTGAGGATACAAGAGGGATGAGGAATTGGGCCATTAACATATCAACTACCATACCCCACTTTACAAGTACTGAAGCAAAGGCTTTGAGATGAAGTGACATTTTTAGGGTCTACAGCTTCTTGGTGGTCAACCTAGGATAAAACCCCGTCTTCCCACCCATCTACTGTGTTCTTAAATGACAAATATGACCCACAGGGGAGCAGGGGGTTGGTTATAGTTATGTTATGGCTCCTGGTGGCAGGGAACACTTGAATAAATCTCTGGAAAATAGACCCAATTTTTTAAAAAGACTTGGCTGTCAAAATCTGATTTCCTGGCTGAATGAAATGGCTTTGTTGTTTAGATCCTTTGAGTCTAAATTTATTTTACATGAATTTACTTAAGAAATTGATTATAATTCCCTCTCCATTTGGTGCTGCGGGGGGTATAACTGGAAGTTTAGAGAGAAAAAGACAGAAACAGCTTTAAACTATTCACATGCCACCTAAATTTGCAGAAGGATAAAAAATATAGGAGACTTTGAGGAAACTAGGCTGCATTAGACTTTCTTTGGTTTTAACTAACCTCAGTCTCGTCTAACATCAGTGCTCACTGGGAATTTTATCTGTACATTTTAGAAAACAGGCTCCAAAGGTCTTGACCACTTGTCAGTCCTCCCCAACCCTTTACTGTTTTTAGCACACATCGCTCCGGGAGAAACCCGAGGCTATGCACTGTCTTTGCCATGTGCCCTTCAAGATGAGGCCTCTCTGTCTCTGTGTCTCTTGCCATCGGTGACGGACATACTGATACGGTCAAGTTTCAGTGTGTTGTGGAATGTTTGTCACTCACTCGAAGCCTATTCGAATCTCTACTACAGACGAATGGCTTCAGGGATTTGGGTTAAATCTTTGGCACCAAAACATCCTGGGCACATGGGATCTTACCTGAGGTGACACTCCATTTACAGCCAAGAAAACATTTGGAAATTTTAACTTGAAAGTGAATCTTAACTGTTTTGGGGCTGGACCAGGCTGGGAAAAACGTCATTTGATAAGGACATCGGGGACGCTCAGGTGTTTGTGGGGTTGAGAAGGTGGCTTTTTCGTAGAAGGCATGTAGGACAGCCGTGACAATGTTGTTGTCTCCTGGATGGCGGGTGTCCATGTTGTGTTGGCCAAATGAGTTCTTTCACTGGCCAAAGTTCTTTAGTACCAACCACGGCCAATCACCAGCATTTGGTTCTAGCGCCTGTGATTCTTCTTGTCCATCTGTACGTGCTCGTCACATCACCCCTGCTCCTCTAGTAAACTCACCGTGGGTATGAATGCATGCTTTCAGTCTTGTTTCTATACTTACCCTTGGGTTTAATGCTTGGCCCGTTTTCCTGACCATGACCTTGCCCCTCTTGGTAATGACTGTGACCACCCATACTTACCTCTGCTGCCTTTAGATTCCTTGCGTATACACCTTCTCTCCAACCAGCCAGGGGATCTCTCCTGATTCCAGGGAGATGTCCTCACGAGACCCTCCTGTGCCCAGGCCTGCTGAGGGTTAACTGGGTCCCTCCGATCTTTCTTGGGTCCTGAATGTTCTTGTCCAGGAGGCTGTAACTCCAGCACGCGTGCTCCCTTATCTGTATGCCCGGTGTCCTGAACATCTTGGCCACACTGCTTTGTGGTGATGGGTCTTCACCACTAGGCATAAGCTGCTTGATGATAACAGCTGTCACTTACTGAGTGAGTGTCCTTAATGGGCTGTGATGGCTAGTTTTATGTGTCAATGTGGCTGGGCTATGGTAGTCTGGTATTTGGTCAAACATGGCTAGATGTTGTTATGAAAGTATGTTTTAAATGAGATTAACATTAAAATTAGGAGGCTTTGAGTAAAGCAAACTATGTTCCATAACTTCCGTAAGGCGGGTGGGCCTCGTCCTGTCAGGCAAAGGCCTTAAGGGGATAAAGGCTGATCCCTGCTGCTGAAGAGGGAGTTCTGCCAGCAGATTGCCCTTGGACTCAAGCTGCGCCACCTCTTCTCTGGGTCTCCAGAGAAGGCCTGTCAGCCTACCCTGCAGAGTTTGGCCTTGTCATCCCCCGCAGTCACATGAGCTGATTCCTTGAAATAAAGCAGGTGCTCCCCCACCCCTCCAGCCCACAGCCTATTGATTAGGTTTCTTTGGAGGAACGGCTGACTAATACAGGGACCAAGCCTACACTAAGGGCCAATGTGTATGATCTCATTTAACCCTCGCAAACAGCCTTTATAGGTGGGTATTACCATTCCCCTTTGCAAAGGCGATAAAGAGAGTCATGGAAAAGGCAAGGAACTTGTCCATGGTCACAGAGCACGTGGCAAAGTGGGGAAGCAGACTAGCACTCCCTTCATGCTAACACCTACGAGTTTCCCATGACTGCTTCCCTCTGTCTTGGAATCGTGGCTTATCCAGTGCCTGACCCCTAGTAGGAGCCTGGTAAACATTCTTTTATTAGTGGCTTAAAGCAACACAAATTTATTACTGTACAGTTTTGTGGGTCAGGAGTCTGGAGACGGGCGAGCAAGGTCCTCTCGTCATGTTTCATCAGCTAGAGTCATGGCGCGGGCCATAGCTGCTGTGTTCTCTGAGGCTCCGCTTTCTCTCCCAGCCTCACTAGCTGTTGGCAGAATCCAGTTCCTTGTGGTTGTAGGACTGAAATCCCCATGGCATTGCGGGCTCCTGGTTGGACGCTGCTCTCTGAGCCCCCTCGCTGTCTCGTTGGCCCGCACACAGCAGAGTTTACTTTCCTCCTGGGCCGACAGGACAGCCTCTCTCTGGTACTTCACCTTCATCTGAAGGGTTCCCCTGATGAAGTCAGGCCCACCCAGTGTAATCTGCCTTTTGATTCCTTCAAACTCAACTGACTTGTGACCTTAATTACATCCACAAAGTTGCTTCTTCCATAAAATGTATCATGATCATGGGCATGCTCTCCCTTCATACTCACTCAAGGGAAGGGGAAAGTGCAGGCCACGTGCACTAAGGTGGGGAACTTGGGGCCCATCTTTGAATTCTACCAACCACAGTTACAGACACAAGAACCAGATATGGGAGCATCTCCCAGCAGAAGAGCCTTTCCATGCTCCTTCAGTCTTTTTGTTTTAGTAACTTGTTAAAAACATGATCCCGAAATAATGTGAGGGGGAGTTCTGGCTTCCCCCTGCTTCCCATGTGTCAACTCTAACTTCCTGGTTTCACTTGGCAGCAGGAGACAAAGTGGGCTTGCTGGGACACTGCACCAGCGTGGGCAGAAACAGAGGCCCCCATGGCCACAGTGCACCCTGGGGCTCTCCCTGCTGCCTGTGTCATGTGGGTGGTCAACTTCCTCCAGTTCCTTAGGACTTCCCATTTGTATATTCAGATGCTTAAAAATTATTCCATGAATATATGCACACTATAGAAAAAATAAATAGGCATAAGAAGAATAATTAGCATAAAGAAGCATAAAGAAAATGAAAATCACCCTCAACCAGGCCACCCGATTGTTAATATTTTGCTTTAGAGTTTCTCAGATTCTTTTCATGCATATTTTAATATACGCATTCTTTTATTTATTTTTTTGTTCGTTTCAGAGGTAGAATTTCAGAGGTAGAACTGTGATTCATCAGTTGCATATAACACCCGCTGCTCATTCCATCACATGCCCTCCTTAATACCCATCACCCATTTATCCCGTCCCCCCACCCACCTCTCCTCCAGCAACCCTCAGTTTGTTTCCTAGAGTTAAGAGTCTCTTTTATTTTATTTTTGAGTTAAGAGTCTCTTAAAGGAGTCTGTGAAATATTTAAGCAAAGGAAGGAAGACACAGATTTTTCTTTCTTTTTTTTTTTTAAGCATATAATGTATTATTTGCTTCAGGGGTACATGTCTGTGAATCATCAGGCTTACACAATTCACAGCACTCACCATAGCACATACCCTCCCCAGTGTCCATAAACCAGCCAGCTTATCCCCCCCTCCTCCTGCAACTCAGTTTGTTTCTTGATATTTAGAGTCTCTTATGATTTGTCTCCCTCCCCGGGTCCCATCTTGTTTTATTTTTCCCTCCCTACCCCCCATGTCCCCCTACCCTGCCTCTCAAATTCCTCATATCAGAGAGATCATATAATAATTGTCTTTCTCTGATTGACTTATTTCACTGAGCATGATACCCTCTAGTTCCATCCACGTCGTTGCAAATGGCAAGATTTCATTTCTTTTGATGGCTGCATAGTATTCCATCGTGTATATATACCACATCTTCTTTATCCATTCATCTGTTGATGGACATCTAGGCTCTTTCCATAGTTTGGCTATTATGGACATTGCTGCTATGAACATTTGGGTGCACGTGCCCCTTCGGATCACTACGTTTGTATCTTTAGGGTAAATACCCAGTCATGTGATTGCTGGGTAGTTGAGTAGCTCTATTTTCAACTCTTCAAGGAACCTCCACACTGTTTCCTGGAGTGGCTGCACCAGCTGGCATTCCCACCAACAGTGAAGGAGGGTTCCCCTTTCTCCGCATCCTCGCCAGCATCTGTCATTTCTTGACTAGTTAATTTTAGCCATTCTGACTGGTGTGAGGTGGTATCTCATTGTGGTTTTGATTTGTTATTTCCCTGATGCCGAGTGATGTGGAGCACGTTCTCATGTGTCTTTTTTAAGCCACAGATTTCACTCTATTTTTATTACCTCTTTCTCTTACAGAAAAAAAAATTAGGTAGTATTACATACCTAGGACTGTAGTACGTGCTAACCTATAAAATCTTGATCTCCAGATGGTTGTGTCTTCATCTAGATAAACACATGATAAGAAATTGGTGGGAGAAGTCATGTGTTACAATTCAGCTGTGACTTGCTGGTCAGCATGCTCTGTGACCGTCTTTCGGACCCTGGCGAGGATTTTACCGGTGCCTTCCATCCCACCTGTGGTGGGTACAGTGGACTGGCCCCCAGTTTTGATTCCAGCTTCTTTCTGGAATGCACCATCCAGAACTGCAGGCTGGGGGGCTCTAGGTCACATTCCCAGCCTCCCTTGCAGCCCTGACTGTGACCATGAGTTGGATTCTTGCCCTCGGAGCCTGCTCACTGCAGCTCAGAGGGCGCCAGTGCAGAGAGCCCCGAATTCTGAGGGTCCTGGGATGGTGGGCTTGGCCGCAGGACTGTTCCAGGTGCTTTACTGGCTTCTCGGGGGTAGGGTGGGGTGGTGTGAACCTCCCAGCAGTAGTGGCAGCCGGCTCACTCTTCTGGCTTCACTTATTTGAAGGTGGGGGATCTCAGTGTTGTAGCCTGTGCCCTTGCTTGGAGGAGGAGGAGACACAGCTCCCTGTATCGAGGTGAGGTGTCCTGGGGCCAACTTTCAGCCCCGTCTCTATCTGCCGCCCAGGTAGCAGCTCCCGCGGGGGCCAGTTTGGCATCTCATTGTGGGAATTCCTGCTGGAGGCCCCGCTCCATTGTCCAACCCTTCTGATGATTTATAGAAATCGAGTTCGCTGTATTAAGTCGCCTTCTGCTTAAAATAGCTAGAGTGGTTTCTGTTGCCCCCAGAGGAGTGCTGCCCCCATGCGGCAGCCTTGGCAAGCGTGGAAGGGTCTAGTTGATCTGTTTATTGGCTCCTTAGTGGGTTTTCTACTTCGAGCTTCAACAGCTAGAGTCTGTCTGTGGCGATTGGCCATGTTCACTGGAGAGAATGGGTAAAGTAAGGGAGCCCATGAAGAGAACTTGTACCAAGTGACCCGCTTCAGAGCTGGCCTCATCAGAAACGAAACTGTATTCCATGCTTTCTGGGGGCATTTTCTCTCTTTCTGCTGGTGAGTCCTTCTGTCTTGAAATCTTCTTTCCCCTCTACTGCCCCTTTTAGTCCCTGGATGTCGATGTCTTTTCTTTTAAGCTAGTTAATCAGATTAACTACATCAATATTTCTACATAAGGCCTCCCCTACCCCCACTGTTGCTTACTTCTGGATACAGAAAAATTATCCCAATGCCCAAATCATGTGTCTTTGTCTCGTGCCATTTCATTTCAGGGGAGAGTAGAAAAATCATTCGAGGATTAAAGAATGATGTCATAGGTTAGACTCAAAACTGTGAAATTTTTTTTTAAAAGATTTTATTTATTTATTTGACACACAGAGATCACAAGTAGGCAGAGAGGCAGGCAGAGAGAGAGGAGGAAGCAGGCTCTCCATGGAGCAGAGAGCCTGATGTGGGGCTCGATCCCAGGACCCTGGGATCATGACCTGAGCCGAAAGCAGAGGCTTTAACCCACTGAGCCACCCAGGTGCCCCAAAACTGTGAAATTTTATCTCTCGTAGGGACCTTGGTGATCATGTAGAATCTTTCTCCTCACTTTTAGATGAGTCAACTGAAGGTCAGAGAGATGTAGAAGGAAATGCTCCCAAGCTCCCAGGGTGACTGGTGGCAGAACTGGGCTCAGATCATGGGTTACAGCTGTGGGGAATGTTTTTCCTGCCCCATCGTGTGACGGAACTCACAAAAAGGCTTAACCTGTTTATTATATCTTTGAGTGTGAGCACATAATAAGGGAAAGATGAATTTTTTTTTTACTATCTGTTTTTGCTGCATGTACATGTATTAATGGAGATGATTTTCTAAATAGAATCATGTTTTTGTAATCATAGGAAGTGGCATGTTGGGGTTCTTTTTATGCTGGACTGCTACAATGCTAAACACATTTAGCACATAAACATTTGCTAAATATTTAATACAAATGGTTAATTTTTAACCATCTGTTTTTCGGGGGCTGATATTCATTATCATCATTATTTATTTAAAGAGCCTTAGAGACATCTAGGATAGTTTAAGAGAAATCAGATGTCATTATAAAAGGTCAAGGACAAGTTGGCTCCATTTCCTCTGATTACATTCTGAATGTGCCAGAAGGTACGGGAAGCTCTGTTATCCAGAGAAAGTATCATTCCGAGGAAGTGACCGCTGAACCCATAGCAAGCTGCCCATGGTTCAGTTGACTTTGTTGAATTTTTAGAAAATGAGAATTTAATGAATTCCAGATGGGGAGATGATTAGTTCTGCAATGTTTTAAATCTTCTTTACAAAGCATGTAGAACCACACTGTCAGGGTTCTTCGGAGAAACAACCAAGAGGATGTGTGTATGTATAGAAGGAGATTTGTTATCAGGAATTGGCTCGTGAGATTACAGACCAGTTCCAGGATCTGTAATTAGCAAGCTGGGGACCCAGGAGAACCTCTGGGATAGTTCTAGTCTGAAGGTCGGCTCACTTGAGACCTGAAGAGGGAGGATGTTTCAGTTTGAGTCCAAAGGCAGGAAAAGACTGATGTTCTTGATTGAAGGCAGTCAAATGGGAAAGTTTCCCTTACTTGTGGGAGGGTCAGCTTTTTTGCTCTATTCAGGCCTGAACTGATTGGATGAGACCCACTCCCAGTAGGGAGGGCATTCTGCTTTAGTCAGTCTGCCAATTCAGATGTTAATTTCATTCAGTAATGTTCTCAGACACACATCCAGACTGATGTTTGACCAAAAGTATGCTTGCCCTACAGGCGGTTCGAGCTGACACATAAAATTACCCATCGTAAGCACCGTATACAATTGAGAGTTCAGAAAAGGCTTTCTGAGAGTGCTGAATTTTCCAATGTCCAAATGTTTGGGTAGGGAGGGTACTGTTAGATGGAGTGTCCGAATTCTACCTGCCAATGAGAATGGTGGTCTTGGCTTTCTATTCCTTTCCACTGTTGGGCACATACGCCAATTCCTTTTGTTGTATTCAGTCCTGGGTAAGGTGCTGTGGGGGATAGCAGAGGACAGGCCCTGCTCCCAAGGACTTTTCAGTCCTTTGGGGTGGCCAGACTACTTCACACATGACCCAGACAAAGAACAATGAAGTGATTCAAGTGGCAGTGAAGGTGTTTTGAGAAGGGAGAGAGGCCAGCATGGGTCAGTGGTTCTCAAGTCTCATGCTGCAATGTCTCGAGACATTTGTGATCTTCATAAATGGATAGGGGTGTTTCTGGTGTTTAAGGATGCTATTAGACACTCTGTGGTGCACAGGATAGCCCTCCATAACAAGGAATTGTCTGGTTTAAAATATTAATAGCACTAAGTTGGAGAAACCCTGATTTCTGCTGGAGCGATGGGATCAAGCTTTATGGAGATGGTGAGATGTAATTTACTTTTTGATTCATTCATTCCCATACTTGGAGAATATTTGTCTAGTGTCTGCCATTCTCCGGGGTCTGTTTTGTCCTGAGGCTGTGGTAGGGAACAAAGTAGTTCTGGGGGTATGTGTCGTACCGTTTCATGGGAAAAAAGAACATTTAGAAAAAAACTCAAAATCAAGTGTAATGATTATTAGGATGGGTGCCAAGGGAACACATCACAACGGGACCCATCTTAGATGCTCAGGAAAATCCTGCCAAAGGGAAATATCCTTGAAAATATAGCTCAAAGGGTATGTGGGAGCTGGCCACAGGCCTGAGATGTGAGTGGGAGTGTGTAGGATTTGGAGTGCGTGGGGGAGGGGACACTGTTTGAAGCCAGCGGAGCAGCTTCTGTACAGGACAGGAGGAGAGGGAGAGGGGAGCAGGTACAAAGAGGAGGCCAGAGAGCCGAGGCTTGAGAGGAGGCAGCGCCTGCGTCTGGGAGCAGCTTGAGTCATGCCAAGAGTTCAGGTTGCCTCTTAAAGTCAATAGGACATATTTAAGACTTTCAAAGTTTTAAAGCCATGGAGTGCCAAGAAGGGATTTAAGTTCTGGCAGGTTCACTCCTGCTACAGTGGGTGATGAGAAGGGAGGAGAGCAAGGGCGCCTGCAAGGCAGGTGGGCTGGGTGGGGCCAGACAGGACGGCAGCTGATCTGGTGGGCTGGCGAAAGCAGACAGACTTGACCAATGTGGAAGAGGAGGGAGGAAAGGTGGAAGTGAGAGAAGGGACTTAAGGAAGACATCCCCATTTCTGATCAGGACGAGTGCGTGTTTCGGGGTGCCGTTTCTAGGGTACACCGGAAAGGGGGCACTCTGCTCTGGGAGCTGTTGGAATCACGGGCATCACAACATGGAATGGTGTTGAGTTGAGCTCTGGATACGGACAGTTTGTGCGTCCGGAGAGATCTCGTGCTAGAAGGGCCGATCAGCCCCAAGAGCTGGGGCCCGAGGTGGTCATCTGAGCATCGGTTGGCGGGTGAGGACAGGAGAACAGTGCTCTCAGAAATGGCAACGTGTGGGGCGTCTGGGTGGCTCAGGGGGTTAAAGCCTCTGCCTTCGGCTCCGGTCAGGATCCCAGAGTCCTGGGATCGAGCCCCACATCGGGCTCTCTGCTCTGTGGGGAGCCTGCTTCCTCCTCTCTCTCTCTGCCTGCCTTTCTGCCTACTTGTGATCTCTCTCTCTGTCCAATATATAAATACTTAAAAAAAAAAAGAACGTTTAAGGACATGGGAAGGTGAGGGGCTTGCAAAGGCCCCTGAAGGAGGGGTCAGAGGAGCAGGAGCAAAGCCACAGGAGTGTGGTGTTGGGGGAAATAGAGCGGAGCGATCTGGAGATCAAAAGGAGCACTCCGGGTCTGCCGTGCTGACTGTTGCTTGAGACAAAGCCTCGAACTGACTGTGCCTTCCGGAACACGGTGGTCCCTGGCGATCTTGGGAGAGCAGTCCAGACAGAGCACGGCAGGTGGAAGCCAGGCTGGAGTGGATCAAGAAGAGGGGAGCAGAGACAATCTGCAGAAATGGGCATAGCCAGGGGTCCGGCATAGGGGCTGACCCACCGGAATGGCCGCCAGCTGGTGGAGCGTTCTGATGGATATCAAATCCGGCTCTGGCTGGAGCTCTGGTGGGAATATTTTCCAGATAAAGTGGTAGAGCAGCTTGTTTGGACACTTAGTCTGGGGGGAAAAGAAAGGACAGTCTGGGACACGTGGTTGCTAAGGTGACCCATCCCTGGAAGGCTGGTGGTTCGTTGACTTCGGTAGTAGAGTGTCTGAAACCGTGAGAGGACAAGACAATGTCAGGGTCATTTGAAGGTGACTTCAGTAAGGTTTTTCATTACTCACACCTCTGAAATGTAGATATTTATTCCTGTAGCCTAATTTGGGGCACTTCTGCGGAAAATTATTAGCTAAAGAGAATAAAATGCATGGAAAAGATGAAACTTCCCGTACATTTTAGATAGCATATGAGCCTTACCTAGCAAGGCACTTCCATTAGCACAAAAAATAATGGCCCTTTTCAACAAGATGACTGTCACAAAGAAAAAAATGTAGAATGTAGACAGTCAAGTGATTTATTTCCCCATCCGTGCTGAGTTTATTTATAGGGAGATTCACCTTGTGAACTAGTAATTTTCAGGGCTAAGAAAAAGCAGCAGGCAGTATTCTTTTCAGGAAAAGCCTCCCCCCCCCTTTTTTTTAAGTGGGTTTCTTTTGGCCTAAAAAAATCATCCAAGTCTATGGCTTTGATATCAGGGAAAAGGCTTCTTTCAATTGCTTTAACCTTTTTCAAAAAGTGACCTGTTGGGATAAATGTTCTCATGCTGAGAATCAAGGTTTTATCCGATATCTGAAGTAAGGCGGGCAGAACAGGACGCAGAGCACTTTCTTGAAGTGGTTTAAGAAAAATTCAAGATTGCAGACGGAGAGAAAGAACTCCAACGAAAGGTCAAGTCGAAGGCCCACACTGTAGGCGATTAAAAAAGTGAAAGACAGACCTCGCCCTCATGCCAGGTGTGGCTGACCCCAGAACAGGGGACCAGCGTAGGAACCCAGGAACCAGCTCAGAGGAAGGGTTCTGATAGATCCTTTCTTTCCCTTGGGGTAAACAGTGGAGGCCAGTTCAGGCAGGGAGGGGGGGCAGGGTTTGGTGAGCAGGAGGTCTGAGAAGTTAGAACTGAACTTGGAATTGAGGTCTTTGGATTTCCAGTTCGAGGCACGTGTGGGGATGCCCCCTTCTCTACGCATCGGGTCCTCAGTGATGCTCGAGGCTCTCTGCTCAGAAAAGCAGGCATCTGGGTCTCCCCTGTTCCTCCAGCTCCTTCGGTTGCTTCTTCACCACCTCCTTCTCCCCCTACCTCCCCTCCGCCTCTCCTCCCCTCTCTGCCCTGCACTCACCAGCCTCTGGCTTTGTTCCCCCTGCGGGGTTAGCAGCTCATTTCCTGTCTCAACCCTTATTAGGCTCCTAGTCACATTCATTTTCTTTTCTTTTTTCACCTTCATCTTCTGTTCTCTTTCTAGCTCTTCGTGGGTTTCCTTACCCTTCTCTATCTCCTGAACCCTGACCTTGGTCAGGAATGGTTTCTGGATTTTTAGAATTGCTTCCCATAGGTCAGTACCTTAAGGTGGCATTGATAATAAGCTGCGTTCCATCCCTTACAGGTGGCATGTATAATCCGGAAGGACTGTGATCCTAAACTCAGGGGACAGAAAAGAGGGCTTGGGGAGCATGGCTTCATGACCAGTCCCGTACACCATAATCCAGAGGCTTTCCATCCTGGAGCAGACTCTCCCCACTTACCCAGGCTTCCCAGCAGGTAGGCTGGGCCGTGGCACTGGCCAGTGGTGTGGGGAGAAGCAATTACACCATCCTGTGTGACCCTCTTGTTGTCTCTTCCCCGGCTGTGGCCACCTTACTGGACACATCCTAGATGGGCATATATATCCGATGGCAGAGCAGCTCTAACCCACCCGAGCAAGAAAACCTCTGCAAGGTTTGGTCACCCCCGAGAGTCTGGGTTTTCTTGTCTGGTCTCGTCTAGTTCCAAATAACCTCTTCTCTTTAGGGTCTTTTTTGAAGTGGTCTGAACAGGGGAAGGGCATTTTCCCTGGGATTGACCAACACATATATTCAGCTCTATCTTCTGGGTCAGGATCAGGATTTGGAAAGCTGCACGCATGACCGTGACCCCTTGGCTTGTGTCCTCTGTGGCCTGGGCTTTGGAGCCTGTTGAATGATCAGACCCTGGGGCACTGCTGGAAGATCTGTGGAAATTGGGCAGAAAACCAGTCCACATCTCCCGTGAGCTCCTGACCTGAAGGTTCTGGCCCACAGCGTGCCGTGTTCTTCAGGCCAGCGTTCTTTGGTGGACACACACTGGCTGGGTCGCTGGGACTCTCCTTTGTTGCCTGGGCCATTTGCCTTTCTCCTGAAATGCTGTGCTTTTTTCTACAGACGTCCCAGGATAATGAAAGCAGGCCGGGATGGAGCCTATGGCAGGGTCTTGGGTAAAAAGGAGCCGCCCAGGGAACTTGGTTTAAGCAAACACCCTGAAAGAGCCCGAAATCCTGAAGCTGGGTTTTGAGGACTACCTCCGCTTCTCCCTCCCTACTTTAGGGGCCTGGAATTCGGAGAGTCCTCTTGTTTCTCATGGGAATTTTGGACTACATTCGTCTTGGGGGAGAGGAAAAGAGCTTTTCTCCTTTTCTTTTTTTGGCTTGGTGAAGAATTATTGTCTGTCTCTGAAAACTCTTCGTAGAAAATCGAGGTTTGGTTTATTAGCTCTCAGCAGCCTGCTCCTGAGTGCTAAGGAAGCTTGCCTTCTGAGCTACCAGATCTTTCTTCTGGGTCAGAGCCATTTGGGGACCGTTCCCCCTCTTGTTTGTAACTTCTTCTGCAGGGTTCTTCTCATGGATCGGATTCTCTCGTGGCAGTGTGAGCCTTCTACGTCTCCTTCCCCGTGTCTGGAGTCGCCCTGTTCTTTGCGTATTGAGGGAACTGTTTCTTGTCAGATCTTCGTCTCTTCCATGAGGGCAACGCGTATAATCTTCGATGTTCCAACCCACAATGTGCTTCCAGTGTCCTCCCGCTTGAACGCCTTCTTTCCGCATCATGACCAGGGAACCGTTCGTTAGGTACCATGAGGGGTAGACAAGCCCCACCCACAGCTCCAAGACGTTATTCCCAGTCAGAGTTCTGGCAAGCTGTGCATCCAGCTAGCAGTGGAAGGGGCGCCTGGATGGCTCAGTTGGTTAAGCATTTGACTTCATCTCAGCTCATGATCTCAGGGTCCTGAGATCGAGCCCCGCCTTGGGCTCCTCATTCAACGGGGTGTCTGCTTAAGGATTCTCTCTCTCCCTCTCATTCTGCCCCTCCCTGCCACTCATGCTTTCTCTTTATCTCAAATAAATAATTTAAAAATCTTCAAGAAAAAGTAGCAGGCAAAGGCTCCAGGCTGACCATCGATGCCGTCCACGTTGTGTTCCTCTCCAGTCACCTCCACTCGGCCTTCGTGAATCTCATCCATGCCAGGAGCATGCAGGCCCCCCGCGGGCTGGTATAACGGGCCGCAACATAACTGGTCAGGCCAGCTTTCAACCAGACTTTGGGAGGGTGTGAGCGTGAGCAGACAGACCATCATGTCCCCTTCTCTATGGGCATCAGCAATCTGACAGACGATGTCCCTGTTGGTCACACGAACTATCGTCCTGTATTTAGGTGCACTGGGCTTATCTCGATCCTGAATTACCAGGTGCTTCCAAACATAGTTATCATTTTACTCTCTCCTTTTCTAGACTTCACCTGGTATCTCTTGAAGTGAGCCTTACTCTTGACAACATTAACAAACCGCAACCCGAGGAGCAGAGACCGGCGTCCACGCCTCACCACTTCTTTCAGGCTGGCTGCTTCATATGTAGGGTCAACCAGGGAGAAGCAATTCCGTGTCGATTTTTTTTTTTTTTTGGTCTAGTCCGTCTCCCCGTGGTGCAACCTTGAATGTGACCTCCTGGCTTTGGGGGGTTTCTTCTGGTGACTCCATGGGGGTAGTGGTAGCTGTTCTTAGCCTGGGTGGCGTCTCCAGAACTGAGGAAACTTGCCCTAGATCTTCTTGCATGAAGTTTACAGGCACAGGCATGGCCCAAATGGACCTAGGCCAGTTTGGTCATGTGCATGTCTTGTGGTCTTCTTGGTTGATTTGGGTAGCAGCTAGAGAAGTTTGAGGCAGTTCAGGGCCTTGACATTTTGCTCCTTGGTTTTTGTTCTCAAACCAGTTTTGGCCCCACACAAGCCTTAACTTGCCAGCCGGTCCCAAAGTGTTCATTAAGCTCTGAGCTTAATGAAGTCCCAGATCCTGCCCCTTAAGTATTCTGAGTCCCCACTGGGCAGAAGGAAGCTTGAGGCAAATGCCAGGGCTGTGGAGGCAAATGCTGTCACCCTGACATGCCGGCATTAGACAAACAAAATCCTCTGGGTCCAAGGCCCTACCATGGAAGAGGAGGACGGTTTAGGGCTGTTGTCACACATCTTCCCCAAGGGAAAGGGTTCAGGCATCAATGGATGCTTGTACCCTTTTCCTGCAGAATGTTTTAAAAAATATCTTGGCCAACCCATCCATGTTGCTTGAATACTTTTAATGTCACCATTGAGAGCTTATGTCTAATAGCCATCGTGATGATTAATAGGTCACTGTTTGCACTTATGGGAGCCATTTTTGATAATCCGTAAGCCTTGTCTGATGACAACAGAAATGCCTGCAATCACCGCCCCCGTGTCTGGGCTTCTGGCATAGAACACCAGCAGTCCCCCTGGAGATCTGCTCCTTTGACTCCAGTGCCAGAGCTCAGAACATCTCTGCTCCTCACTGGGTTGGACCCAAAACAAGTAATGATCCAGCTGGCAAGAACCGAGGCCAGCATGGCAGACCTCAGGAGCTGCCTTGGGGTGCTGTTGAACTGGTGATGGCTGGACCTCATTAGACACTCCTGGTCCCAGTGATAAGAGGCCAGCGTAGAATGTCTTGACATAGAAGCCCCAGTTTCCCAGGTGTCTAGAGAAGGTCTGTCCAGTCAGGTAGATGGGGGTTGGAGTTAGGTCATCTCACAGCTGCCCCAAACTATGGTCTTGTAACGGTGCCCCTAGATGAGCCTTATTCCACACTGGCCATCCAGGAGCTCCAAGCAGGGTGCTACCCTGATCCCCGGGAGCTTCTTCAGGGCTGCCTGCACAGGTCTGCTTTCGCTGCCTGGGCCGCAGGACTTGGTCTTGGAGTGTCCCTGTGGGAGCTCTCATCCTCCCTGGGTCATTCTTACAGATAGATCCGGAGGAAGTCCTCATTTTTTTATGAGCCCCACCTTTCTGCCCTGCACGATAGCCACTTGTACCAATGCAATTTACAGATGAGTTTGATGAACTTCAGTTCCTTGAAAATTTTCACCTAACGCATCATTTGTGAGACCAATATCAGCACCTGTGGGTTGATGGTGTTGGTTGGGGTGGTGTATTGGAGTGGCCGAACACCCGGGCTCTGGGGCCAGGCAGGTCCCACTCTGGCTTGGCCACTCCCCTGCTGCACTGAGCCACATATTTGACTTGCCTGCGCTTCCATTACTTGACCCCAGGAGGCGGGTAAGATGGTAGTTACCTCACAGGGTTGTTGGAGGTTTGCATGAGTTAACCTACGTGAGTGTTCATTCCCCGGCCACCTAAGTTGAACGGATTTGTTGTGAGATTTCAATAGTAATCGTTTCAGGAATTCTTTTTGTTGACCACGTAATTCGCTGTAGAGGGTTTCAGGAAGGGAATGGATGGGAAGAATGTGCCGGAAGTGGCAGCGGGAGACATCTTATCAAGGAGCGCTGAGCGCAGCCATGAATTTTCAAGCCATTGGTGACTGGCTGGGTTCTCACTGTCTTTGTCTGAGTTTTACTTTGCTAAGTACTGCCCACCCATTTTTTAATATCGCCATTATTTGAGGTTACTCATTCAAGGCCAAATGCTGAAAGTAAAAGGGAAATCAAGGAGAACCCCGGGGCTTTGAAGCCTTTTCTTAACTCGTGGCCATTTTCTGTCTGTAAAAGCCCTGACTTGACTTTTACAAGAGCCTGTAGAATAATCTAACAGAAAATGGAAACCAAGAGCACAGTCATTCCCTTAAATATTTTATATTGCATTCGGATGTACATTTTTCAAAGATCATTTCCTTGACATTTTCTGGGGGTATATTTCTTGGGAAATAAAATAAATATGTTTGGTTGATGCTCATACCAATTTATTTAGAGCTATAAATAAGATAAAGATGCCTCCTGTCATTTGTACTAGAAAATGTAAGGATCAGAGGAATATCTTAGGAGGACAGGGCAAAAGATTAATAATACCATTCAGATTGTGCCGAGGTTGGCTGATGCTGTAAGCCGGTTTAGCTGATCCTCCTGTAAATTACTTCTAAGAATGGTGATGGAGAGATCCTGTGGCCCAAGTGCAGACCAGAGACACAGTGCCCTAGGCCACATACTTCATTAGGGGCTGCTGAATGATAGAATCCAGATTTCCTAGTTTCTCAATCTGTGCACATCGTGCAGATTCTCTGCGGTTCCCAGATCATTCTGAGTGCTTCCCTGAGGCTGGGAATGACCCTTCACAGGTAAGAAATTTAGTCATTCCAATTGGAGCCTGTGCTTTGTGTGCAAGGCTCCCAGGAAGGAATGGGAGAGGAGCAAACTGGACATGCTCTCCCAGCAAGGAATCTGTTCTTACGCTGAATTTGTTGGCTCATTGCTTTGCTGCTGTGGGAGATTCAATGGAAGAGGACTTCCTGGGGGTGGAGGGTGGGGCAGGATGGAAATATGCAAGACCCGTTGGACCAAGTATGCAACTTTAGGGGAAGTAAAGGCAGAGGTTGGAAGGCACGGGAGATAGAGAGATGAGGCACCGAGTTTGGGTTGCACAGGAAAGCGGGTGAGGAGGCAAAGGGGCCAGAGCAGGAGGTCCAAAGGAAGGGAAGATGTTACCTGGGTGTGGGGGAGGGCAGGGCGTTGGGTAGGGTAAAGGAAAGCACTTTGAGAGACAACAGCGACTCTGCCTGACCCTGAGGGGTGCTGGTTGTAGGTTGGGGGGGTGCGGTGGGGGGGAAGAGAAGTGGGCTCCCCTCCAGCTGTAGTCCCTGATCCCAGAAATTCAGGTTTGAATGTAACAGGAAGCAGTAGGTGATTTTTAAAATAAACCAAATCAGGGGCACCTGGCTGGCTCCATTGGTAGAGCATGTGACTCTTGATCTCAGGGTTGTGAGTTTGAGCCCCACATGGGGCCTGGAGCCTACTTAAAAAGAATAAATAAATTTTAAAAAGTTAAAAAAATGCAATCAGATACGAAATACCTCAGAGGAATACAATCTTCTAAAGGACTCTTTTGTAAATCCTTTTAAAAACCAAAGACTATCCTTTATCATATAAATGCAATGAAAATAGTAACTTTTTTAAAAAAGATTTATTTATTTACCTGACAGACAGAGATCACAAGCAGGCAGAGAGGCAGGCAGAGAGAAAGGGGGAAGCAGGTTCCCCGCTGAGCAGAGAGCCCAATGCGGGGCTCGATCCCAGGACCCTGGGATCATGACCCGAGCCGAAGGCAGAGGCCCACTGAGCCACCCAGGCGCCCCAGAAAATTTTGACTGCAGTAATCCTATGAGTTCATATTTTGTACATTGTTTTCCTGAATTAGGTGAAACTCCAGTTCTCTTATCCCATCACCAAAATAATGCCGTCCTAAAAGAGAAGCAAAGTACGGAGAGAAAAGGGGAAATAAATATTCAGTAGAAGAAAGAGTACTGCTGCCCTGTACTCATTTCATTTGAGTTTTGTCTCAGAACTGAAAGAAAGTTTTTAATTTATTTCTTCTCTTAATTTTTATGTCAGTATATAGAGGATCCAAGTCATTTCAGAAATTGGGACATTTTTTATTTGGAATCATTGATGTGAAGGAAGATGCAGTGGTGATTGCTTAGGACTCATGGTGAGACTCGTGGGATGGCTGGCGGGTGGCTGGTGGGGACAGCTCCTGTCCCCATCTCTTTCTTGCCCATGAGATTCCTCCTTTTAAAGTTAGAGCTCGGAGTCTTCTTCAGAATCCTTCTTAGCACCACATTTTGGGGTAGTCTCAATTGGATTGGCAATCAGATGGAACCAAGTTGCCTCCTGGCTTTGAGTGTAGGAGTGGTTCTCAAGCCTTAGCAGGCATCAGAAGCACATCAGAAGCATCCTGTGTTCCATCACAGGAACTGGACCCCATGCCTTCTGATTTAATAAGTCTGAGATGGGGCCTGAGAATTTGCTGCTAATGTCGCTGGGTGGGGAGAACAATTTCAGGACCGCCATATTGGATTTTAGAGGAATCAGCAACAGGTAGCTGCTCAATTTTCCATTTTCATGGGGATCTGATATGTGAAAAGAGCAGCTGTTTAGAATTTCCTTACATTTTTCTCTCACTTCCTTGTTCTCTGTAGTTCTTCTCTTGATTCCTTAATTAGGATGCTTTACTAACCCATGACCTTAAGCAAGAAAATGTCGTAGTCCAGAATCACTTGCTTTTTGACATTCCAGTGACCATGGCACCTTAGCTGAAACACAAGTTAATGTTTTAGAATATGAAATGTGTGGTTCCGGAGTATAAGAAGAGCTGGTAGTTGACAGAATAGACCAAAGAAGACTGTGCTGGAAATTTACGAGCAGTCTCCATTTCCACTCAGACCAAGGGTTTGTACCAGTGGTGATGTGGCTGCTGACTGGGAACTGAGGTTATGTTTGCGAGAGTGACAAAGACGACTGTATCTCTTTGCTCCTGCTGCTGTAACAAAGCACCCCCCAAACTGGTGGCTCCAGCAGGAGAAAGGTATCGTGTTGGGGATCAGGAGGCCAGAACGTGGAGGTCAAAAGTCAGCATGGCTGGTTCTTCCGAGACTGTGGTGGAAACTCTCCTCTCCTCTCCCAACTTCTGGTGGTCTGCTCGGCTTGCGGAAGCATCACCCCTCCTCTGATTTTATTTTTTTTCCCCATTTTATAAAAATATAATTAACACATAAAATTGTAAGATCTTTGAGAAGTACAGTGTGATGACTTGATACGTATAAACATTGAAAGAATTCCCCCCACTGACTTGAATACCATCTGACATCCAACACCTCCCCTATTTTTTGTGTATGAGAGAACACTGAAGTTTTCCAACAGAAAATTTCACTTAGGCCGTACAGTGTTGTCAGCTGTCATCACCATGTGCCACATGCGATGCCACATCCTCACACATCCTCAGACCTGCTTCTTACAGCTGGGAGTTTGTACCCTTTGACCAACCTCTCCCTATTTCCTCATCCTCCTACCCCCAGTGATCATGTCTGTGTTCCTTTTCTGTGAGTTTGACTACAGATCGATCGATCGATCAATCTATCTTTAGATTCCACATATAAGTGATCGCATGCAGCATCTGTCTGTCTCTCTTTGTCTTCTGCGTGTCCACACGTCCCCCTTTTATAAGGACACACGTCAGATTGGATTAGGGCCCACCCTAACGGCTTCATTTTAACTGTGGACATCTGTAATGACCCTATTTCCCAATAAGGTCTGCATTCAGCGGTGCTGGGGGCTAGCATCTCAGCATAGGAATTTCTGAGGGTCACCGTTCAACCCCTAGTGGTGACCCTGAGCTAGTTGCTGCTCAAGCTGTCTTCAGGAGGCCTGGCCACATTGAGAAGCAGCTTGCACGTGGAGGGGCGCGGCGGGGTGTCTGTGCTGCACACCCCCCCCCCCCCCCCCGCACTGGCTCTGGTGATTGGCCAAAAGATGCCACAGAACATGTCTGGGGACACGTTCCTGACCACAAAATATCCTACTACATGGGAAACCTACACCCCCTCACGTTCTTGCTTTGTACATGGAATCGTTGAACTTCGAGAATATACCCTTGCGAACTGGACCATGAGTTACTAAAGCTTTCCAAAAGGTAGGACCTTATCGTGACTGATCCCGCAATTAAGAGATCCTAGTAACTCTCGACTCCCAGACAAAGGGTTGACTCTTCTGAGATGTCTGCCAGCCATCTGCCAAGGACAGCGCAGTGTTGTAAACATGTCAGTGTTGGTGTGGCCCGTGCTGAGCCACCGTGCTGCTGGCGGGCCCGCCGAGGCTGGTTACGTCGCTTGTATTTTGATCCGAGGAGCATTTCTCTCTCTGTCAAGAGTATTACCTTGTTCGTTAATGTGTCACGAACATTTAAAATGCCCCCTTTCTGCTTCTCAGGTAATTCCTGCAGACAGGTTCGAGGCATGTTGTGAAAGGCATGTTTCTCGGCAGAACCAGACCCACAGACCGTCGGTGGGGTGTGTGCTTGGGTTTTAATGACCTGCGATCCTTGGGTAACTAATTTTCGTGCAGTGGGCTTCCTCCTTCGCAATTTCCTGTTTGCGAGGCTTTTTGCTTAATTTCTGCGTCTGGATTTCTATATACTCGTTCTTTCCATGAGTGATGATTCTGGGGAGAAAAAGGAAAATTGTGTTGCTTTTGTTATTTTAGTGCTTTTTCTCTGTTGCCCTGGTCCTTTGCTCTTCTCCCCCTTCCTGGGGTGTCATCACTCTGGGGCAGCCAGTGCCTGAAGAAACCCCACAGCGGGGGCCTTAAGGGACATGGCTTTGAGGTTCATTGAGAAATGGGGAGTTGTTGGCATATGGCTCTGGTCTTTTCCCTCTTTCATTGGAATATTAGTTTCATGTTTCTTAATAGACTCTTTAAAAGAAATTTGGGGGTGCCTGGGTGGCTCAGTGGGTTAAAGCCTCTGCCTTCGGCTCAGGTCCTGATTTCAAGGTCCTGGGATTGAGTCCCGAATCGGGCTCTCTGCTCGGCAGGGAGTCTGCTTCCTCCTCTCTCCCTCTCTCTGCCTGCCTCTCTGCCTACTTGTGATCTCTGTCAAATAAATAAATAAAATCTTTAAAAAAAAAGAAATTCGGAAGATAGAGTAAGGATGTCTTCTGCATTTTTCTATTTCTAATTTTTGTGATGACTTTGGGGGGGCGGTTCTAGGTTGGCCCAACCTTTTTTTTTTTAAATAAATCTTTTCATCGTATGGTTTAGAAGCATGTTGGAAGTTTTGATGAGGAGAGGGTACACTGTGTAAACACCGCTTTTCAGAAAAGACTCCTAAGCGTATGCACACAGGACGGATTTGGACACGAGTCATCCTTTCAGACAAGATGGCACAGAAAACAGTGCTGGCGGCTCTGATGTCCGGGTGTGCTAGTGATGGTCACCACAACTTTACCTTCTTTGCTTTACTGTTTTGCTTTTTTTTTTTTTTTTTAAGATTTTATTTATCTATTTGGCAGACAGAGATCACAAGTAGGCGGAGAGGCAGGCAGAGAGAGAGAGAGAGAGAGAGAGAGAGGAGGAAGCAGGCTCCCTGCCGAGCAGAGAGCCCGATTCGGGCAGAGGCTTTAACCCATTGAGCTATCCAGGTGCCCCTGTTTTGCTTGTTTTTATAAGAATTCTTTTTAGACGTGTCCATAAAAGCGTCAGAGTAGACAAGATCAACCCAATGAGGACAAAAACAGGCTCTTTACTCCTGATTTGCTGGAGTCAGCCACCACCACTTGTGTTTGGCAGAGACTCCAAGGCAACCCACCGAGGAGTGGGACAGGTTTACAGAGAGAACGGGGATGGCTCGGGGGCACCCTGGGGCCTTGGCCCGGGGAAGTGGGAGGTGGGCCAGCTGGAGGCAAGGCATTCTGTGAGCATTTGGCTGTTCCGGTTGGTCCTAAGTTGAAAGTGGGAAAAAAATACGGGAAGCTGCCAGTTATTAATCAAGTCCTGGCCATTTTGGACCAATTGTTACAGAAGTCATGGTTTGGCTTCCTGCTGGTTATTAGAGATAGTGGTTGACTCCCTACAAGTCTGATTTACAAAGAGCAGGCTAGCTACCTGGGCTGGTTACGCAAGGAACGGGCTCGTTTCTTGGGCTGGTTACTGCAGTTAGGGGTCAGAGTCCTATTTTTATACATAGGCTTGGGCCATGGTCTGTTTATATACTCAGTCTCTCAAAAGTAGTCGTCACAAGCAGTCAACGCTCATTGCATGTCTGTTACCTTTATTAAAACACATCTGGACTCTATTATCTCTCCTTTTTCCACTGGACCATTTTATATATATCTGGAGTGAAAGACAATTCATAGAAATTCGTATACGTTACATAAATTTACTCCTCAACAGTGAGATTAGTTCTGTGCCTAGATTGCATTATGTTAAAGGAATATATCTCAATATATATAAAGTATAATTATCATTCTTAGAAAGTGAAATAAGTCAATCAGAGAGAGACAATTATACGATTTCACTCATACGTGAAATTTAAGAAAGACAGGATCATAGGGGAAGGGAGGGAAAAATAAAACAAGACAAAATCAGAGAGGGAGCCAAACCTAAGAGACCCTTAATCATAAGAAACAAGCTGAGGGTTTCTGGAGGGAGGTAGGTGGGGGGATGGGGTAGCTGGGGTGGGCATCAAGGAGGGCACGTGATGGGATGAGCACTGGGTGTTATACGCAACTGATGAATCACTAAAATTTACCTCGGAAATAATACACTATATGTTAGTTAATTGGATTTAACTTAAAAAAAGAAATGGAATTTTTAAAGGGAAAGTATTTAAGTTACTAATGTACAAATAATTGTATAATGATAATTCAGTTGTAAATTAATTTTGACACCCTTTTTACTTTTCACTATTAATTTAAATTATCATTTAATTAATGTTCTCCTCAGGCACTTTGGCTTGAAGAGGAGTGACTCACTCATGTTTCTTTAGGTATTTAGGGTTTTCTTGTAGGATACACGTACACGGGAGACTGAGAAGGGCCACCCCCACCCTGACAGGAGGCATGTCAGTCCTACCCTCTTTCTTCTACTCAATGGGACATTCTCACTCTCTTTGGGGGCTATACTATATTCAACCCCTGTGATTTCATGTCACTAGCTCTGGTGCCTCCCCTAGGCCCAGAAGTCCCGGCAGACATTACGCTGTCCTGTATGTGTTGTGAAAACAGCAGATGTCACTTCTCCCAGCCATCCAGTTCCGTCTCCAGGTTGCGTCTTAACTGTCCTTCTTGGAACTCACCATCCTCCCAAGCCCCCCGCTGCCGAGACTGTCTTAGGTCGCCGGTCGGCCCGCCCTGGGCCAGGTGGTCACTGGCTTGATGGAGTTACGCCCAGTGGAGGAGTGTGGGAAAGTGCTTCCGAGGTAATTTCTTCCCTAACTTCCTTGTCCAAAGGGAATACAGATCCCGAGATGTGCACCGGAATCTGCAGCTCCAAATGAGAGGCCTCGGCGTACCCCAGAAGCACGTGGGCTGATCCAGGAAGAAGAGGAACAAGGGTGCATTTCGGGCCTGGAAACTAAGCAGAGAAGATTCCGGCTCTGAGCTTGACAAGAGCTGGAATCCTGCACCTCCGTGCAAACCTGGATAGGTGGGCACACGGGCCTGTGGATGAAATAACGGAGGACCTTTAAAAGGGAAATTGCCAGGCTGTTGGCATTTAAATTAAGGGGTGTTTAGAGCTTTAAGGGGTGGACATTAGAGTTGAGAGGCATCTCTCCATTTTGATAAGTGGTTATAGATAGAGCTTAGGTCTGTGATCGCTAGGTAATCCCTAGGGCACCCTTGTTTATGGAAAACGACTCCCACGATCATAGTGGGTTTTTTCTTTCAACGCTTCCTTCCTGGCAGAGCTTGGCCAGGTCTCAAGAGATCTATACTTTGGTTCTCGTTCATTCCTAGCCCCTTTAGCTGAGCTATACAACAGAAGACGACACCTGTGTTTTCTCGACGGCTTGATCATATTTAAATCACTTCCTGAAACTTACCTGGGCATAACCTCTCTTCTGTCATTGTAACGCACGATTTAAATTTAAATCCTAATGTTCTTAGCCGGTCATTCTCCTCAAACGCGTGCAGGTTAATTGGCTGTGGGATATCTTCTCGTGACTTTTGGTAAATTGGGAGAATCCCTCGAAACCAGTCACAGGTGAGCATGGAAATTCCCAGTTGGCGTTAATAAGCTGTTCTCGGCACGTGTGCTCCCTCCCCCTGCTGGAATTATGCTGCTGGTAGTGCCGGCGTTGGCGGCAGAAAGAAATATGATGTTCAGCTAATGGCTTGAGAAGGGGAGGGAAGGACTCGGGGTCACCTGTGGCATATCCTATTTTGAGCCAAGCCAAAGGAGATTAATACTGTCACTTGCTTGATTAGCATCGCCACTTGCCAGGCTCTCGACTTCGAAACGTATTAATTGCGAGAGAACAGCTTGAATCAGAGCTTTCTTGTTCACGTTTGCGACTAACCGTGTAAAATCCCATGGCACTGGGCTGGGGGGCGGGGCGGGGAGCTGAGCCTCGCAAAGCCTGGCTTGTTTTTTATTTGCTTTGATGACAAGGGCTTTCAAAATAATGCTAAATTGCTTAAGCTGGAGACTGCAAAGTAATTGGGGTTTTGTATCTCCCATGCAAGCCCTTTTTAGCAAAGAGTTCTAGTGCAGGCATCCTGAAATCTATTCAGATGTGTACATGCATTTATTCATGTGAGTGTCAGGAAATTTCTTGTTAAGATAACCTTCCTAAGTACATTATTGTGATGTGAATTGGTAATGTGCTCCTGCAGTCGGAAGTTCTTCTGGGCTTGGGTTTTAAATGCTCAACGCACTCTCTTGGCTGGGAATTATCTGGGGTCAGGTGCTCTGCGGGTCAAGAGACGTATTTATTTATTTATTTATTTATTTTCAGCGTAACAGAATTCATAGTTTTTGCACCACACCCAGTGCTCCATGCAATATGTGCCCTCCACAATACCCACCACCTGGCTCCCCTAACCTCCCACCCCCCGCCCCTTCAAAACCCTCAGGTTGTTTTTCAGAGTCCATAGTCTCTCATGGTTCATATCCCCCCCAATTTCCCTCAACTCCCTTCTCCTCTCCATCTCCC
>PISX010011660.1:0-64250 GCA_004024625.1 Mellivora capensis | reverse complement strand
CAGTGACTTTATTACCAAGGCAGGTACTGATCAGCTATTGCATTTAGAGGCTGCAAGGTGACACATAATTAGGCCAGGGTGCTTGGGAGTTCCATCCTAGTTGTACTTTGCTGTGGAGCCAGCAGGTGGCGACATTGCCCCACCCTGACATGGTTGGCCTCCCTCTGCTGCAGGAAAATGGTTATAGAGGCCCGTTTCCCGGTGTGGCAGTACGCAGTTGCTACACTTGTCCTGTGTACCTTGCAAGATACGATTTTCTGGAGCCATTTGGGTGGCTGGACATGCTCGCCTGCAGATAATTCTAGTGCCAGAGACCCCATCCCAGCCTCTGGGGGGCGCAGCAGCAGCTCTTGCTTTCATGCCCAGTGCACGTTCCTCTCGGAGGGCTGAGTTACCAGCTCAGGTAACGCAGTCATGCAGCCGGGGTGCTGTGACTGAAGCTTGGGGCTGCTGACCGTGGGCTCAAGGGCACTGAACTTGGGCAGGACCCCTGGTCGGCATTTCTTAACACACTGCTACGGTGCTGGGCTTGCTTGCCCCAAACCGAGAGGTGGTTCAACAGAGACAGTTTTGTTGTGTATGTACAAGTCTGAGAGTCCAATATTGAATCCAGAGTGTGAGATGCCATAGCCCAGGGCACACCGAGAAACAGCTAAGTCCAATCGGTAATAAAGCCTTGGGGGGGGGTGGGAGGCAGAGGAGTTCAAGAGCAACAGAATCCCCCAGGATTAGGCTGAGAATAATTTCAGAGTCAGCAGTTTGGTTTTGTGACCTGCAGTGATGGTGCAGAGATGTATGAGATGAACGATAAACTGGAGGAGGCAGCTGGAAGAAGGGTTAGGATTGTATAAAACCAGTTTACAATTTTTTTCTAGTGGATGGGCATGATTTAAGTGTACTGACTTAAACGAACACTTCTGTTGGCTTAAAAGCCGTAATATTGGCTGGTCTTGGGATGAACTGTGGTGGCAAGGTAGGAGAGAGAGGAGGGGTTGGCCGGGTGTAACCCGTTGTGGTTTCAACAACATGCCACAAGGTGGCACCAACTTCAAAAACTGGCTTAGTCACTTTGGGAGGTGGTGGGGACGCTTTTAAGGTTCTGAATCTGGTCTAGCAGTTCTTCAGTGAGATCTCAAGAAATTGTCCCTCCTGTTTTTTGTTTGTTTGTTTGTTTCCAGGAAATGGGGGGGGGGGCTGAGAGGTAGCCATTCATAATACTATAAAATCAACTTGTGTAACCTGATCTAAAAGTTATTCAGGTGTTAGTGACTTCTTAACCTGGAATTTTTCCTCAAGGAGCTGCTGTCTTTCATGAGTAGAAATTTTGCTCAAGTGGCAATAGATTTAAAGCTTTGCATTGAAAAAAAAAATGCTCAGGTCACTTTCTGTTTGGTTTCTAAGAAAGTGTCCTCTCTCTAACCTGTCGCTGATAGTTTAGATACTAATTTTCCTTTAGGAAGTATCAGCTCAAAGAAGCCTTAATGATTTCTGTCATTTAATTTTTTAGTTAACAATTCAGTTAATATTTAGCTGTCTTTGTAATTGTTCTTGTTTGTGTTTCTTAGTCACCAAATCAGATTAACTCTGGAGTTGCAGAACCAGGTTCCTGTAACTCGGATTAGCCCACCCCCGCCCCCCAAGACAAGGGCTGATGAGTTCATCTCTGGAAAATATAACACAACTCTTAAACTTAAAAAAAAATTCAGAACTGCCTCTGCATTACTTATTTATATTTACAAAGATAGGAAGGATAGTTTGATTTTATAAATATAGACGAGACTAACTTTCCGTGCTCTTCCAGGCTCTTCTATCCGTGAACTCTTACAACTCTGATTTTAGTGGCATAGGAAAGAAAATCTTTCTCCTTTCTTTATCGAATGGTATAATGAGGAAGAAACATGACCAGCTGGGTATACAGAATATTTTCTGTCTGGAGGTCTTTTGAACATTCCTTGTTCCATTTAGTAGAGAAAATAAAATTGGTTAGAAAGTACTATCTGCAACCACATGCCTGTATTTTAGGTTTGGTTTTGTAACTTAAGCTAGCTAATGTAACTTTCTGTGCTAATTTGTTATTTGTATGGTAAGCAAAACATAGCCCCTGCTTTGGTTAATTCTGCAGTATGGAGAGACCTCAAATGTTTATTGAATGGGTGATTGTTTTTCAGTAATGTGCAGTTTTTAAAAACACCTGGGGCTGGGAGGAGTTAAGATGGTGGAGGAGTAGGGGATCCCAAGTTCATGTGGCCCCAAGAGTTCAGGTAGACAGCTCTCATATCATTCTGAACACCTGCTAACTCAACTGGAGATCTAAGAAAAGAGTAGCTGCAACTCTGCAAATAGAAAAGCAACAACTTTCTGCAAGACAGGAGGTGCAGAGATAGGAATCTGAGCCTTATAAGGGAAGATAAACGACGGGGCGGGTCGCGGAGGGAGCCTCTGTCAGCCGGCTACCAGCAGGTGATAGAGCAGCAGAGCACAAAATTGGAACTTTCATAAGTCCGTTCTGGTGAGGGACTTCCTGCCTGAAAGGTACTTAGGTGGCAAAGCAGGGAGGAATTCTAGGTGGTGACAGTGTGGTCCCAGGATCTCCGGGGTCACAGGAAGACCAGGGGTGCCTGAGAGCAGCAGAGCTCCCAAGCATCGGAGTGGGGAAGCCGGCTGCCATCAGAGCCCAAGAGTGGCTCTCAGTTTGGGATTGCAATAAACAGAACCACGGCAGAATCAGGCCACTGCTCTGCGAGCAGCCGCCCAACGAGCAGCAGAACCGGCAGGAACCCCCTCTCCATGTAGGGATAGAGGGAACATACCTCAGTATCACAGAAGCCATCTACAAAAACCCCACAGCAAATATCATCTTCAATGGGGAATAACTGAGAGCTTTTCCCCTAAGGTCAGGAACACGGCAGGGATGTCCACTATCACCACTGCTGTTCAACATAGCACTGTAAGTCCTAGCCTCAGCAGTCCGACAACAGAATGAAAATAAGGGCATCCAAATTGGCAAAGAAGCCATATTCATTCTTCACAGACAACAGGATACTCTATGTAGAAAGCCCAAAGGACTCCACCCCAAAACTGCTAGAACTCATACAGGAATTCAGCAAAGTGGCAGGATATAAAATCAATGCACAGAAGTCAGTTGCATTTCTATACACTAACAATGAGGCAGAAGAAAGAGAAATTAAGGAGTCGATCCCATTTACAGTTGCACCCAAAACCATAAGATACCCAGGAATAAACCTAACCAAAGAAGTAAAGGATGTGACTCATGAAATATTGAGGATGGAGCATTCCATGCTCATGGAATAACAAATACTGTTAAAATGTCTATACTACCCAAAGCAATCTACATATTCAGTGCAATCCCTATTAGAATAGCATCAGCATGTTTCATAGAGTTGGAACAAACAATCCTAAAATTTGTGTGGAACCAGAAAAGACCCTGAATAGCCAAAGGAATGTTAAAAAAGAAAACCTAAGTGGGCAGTATCACCATTCCAGACTTCAAGCTCTATTACAAAGCTGTCATCAACAAGACAGTATGGTACTGGCACAAAAACAGACACATTGATCAAGAGAATAGAATAGAGAGCCCAGAAATGGATCCCCAACTCTGTGGTCAACTAATCTTCGACAAAGCAAGAAAGAATATCCAATGGAAAAAAGACAGTCTCTTCAATAAATGGTGTTGAGAAAATTGGACAGCCACATGCAGAAAGATGAAACTGGACCATTTCCTTACACCAAACACAAAAATAGATTCAAAATGGATGAAAGACATCAGTGTGAGACAGGAATCCATCAAAATCCTTGAGGAGAACACAGGCAGCAAGCTCTTCGACCTCAGCTGCAGCAACTTCTTCCTAGAAACATCGCTAAAGGCAGTGGAAGCAAGGGTAAAAATGAACTTTTGGGACTTCATCAAGATCAAAAGCTTTTACACAGCAAAGGAAACAGTCAACAAAACTAAAAAGCAACCTACAGAGTGGGAGAAGATATTTGCAAATGTCTTATCAGACAAAGGACTATTTTCCAAATCTGTAAAGAACTTATCAAACTCAACACCCAAAAAAACAAAAATAATCAGTCAAGAAATGGACAGAAGAAGACATGAACAGACATTCTGCTAAGAAGACATCCAAATGGCCAATAGACACATGAAAAAATGTTCAACATCACTTGGCTTCAGGGAAATATAAATCAAAACCACAGTGACATACCACCTCACACCAGTCAGAATGGCTAAAATTAGTCAGTCAGGAAAGGACATATGTTGGTGAGGGTACAGAGAAAGGGAACTCCCCCTACAGTGTTGGTGGGAATGCAAGCTGGTGCAGTCACTCTGGAAAACAGCATGGAAGTTCCTCAAAAAGTTGAGAATAGAGCTACCCTACAACCCAGCAATCGCACTACTGGGTATTTACCCTAGAGATACAAATGTAGTGATCTGAAGGGCCACGTGCACCCAAATGTTTATAGTAGCAGTGTCCACAATAGCCAAATTATGAAAAGAGCCCAGATGTCCATTGACAGATGAATGGGTAAGGAATATTACTCAGCCATCAAAAAAAACCTCAGGAAATCTTGCCATTTGCAATGATGTGAATGGACCTAGAGGGTATTACATTGAGATAAGTCAGTCAGAGAAAGACAAATACCATTTGATTTCACTCATATGTGGAATTTAAGAAACAAAAGAGATGAACATAGGGGATGGGAAGGAAAAATAAAATAAGATGAAAATAGAGAGGGAGGCAAACCATGAGAAACTGATCTCCAGGAAACTGAGTGTTACGGGAGAGGGGTGGGGGCTGATGTAACTGGGTGAGGGTTATTAAGGAGGGCAGGTTGATGTAATGAGCACTGGGTGTTACATGCAACTGATGAATCATAAATTTTACCCTGAAACTAATTTTTTTAAAAAAGCAACTGGGGCTTAGCAGGAATGGAGACGAGTGTGTGTATGTGAATAAATGAATTTGTTTGAATTAATGGTTTTGTTTCTAATGAAAAATGACCAAATATGTTGTCTTTTTATTGTCTCCTTCAGATTGGAATAATTGGTGGAACAGGCTTGGATGATCCAGAAATTTTAGAAGGAAGAACTGAAAAATATGTGGATACTCCATTTGGCAAGGTTAATATCCATCCATTTAGTGGAGTTGTGCCAGCTTTTCCCTTTCTTCTTGCTGATTTGGTTCAGTCGGTTGAACATCTGCCTTTGGCTCAGGTCATGATCCCAGGGTCCTGGGATCAAGTCCCACATGGGGCTTCTTGCTCATCAGGGAGCCTGCTTCTCCCTCAGCCTGCCACTCTCCCTGCTAGTGCCCTCTCTCTTTCTCTTACACATAAATAAAATCAATCTCTCTCTCTCTCTCTCTCTCTATATATATATATATATATATATACATATTTACTGTTTTTGTCTTGGCAGCTCAGGGCTGTCTGCCCCAGGCTGAGAGGGCCCAGCAGTCCTGTCATTGGTTCTCCCAGCTGAGACAGAGTCCCTAAGAATGCCTGGGACCTCACAGGATTGAGAACATGCGCACATAACTTCTCAGTTTTCATCTCTAGAAGCCAGAGACTCCTTTCTGAGATAGCAACTGTGCATCTTCAGATCACTGGCATTCAAATTAGCTTCTAATTCGGGGCCTATAGGTCTTCCACATTAATTATGCAGACAGACGGCAAGCAGGGAGAAATAATGCAAAGTGGCCTTTTCTTAGTAAGTCCTGGCCCAGGGGGCGGCCGAGTGGGGGGTGGGGGGATTTCCTGAGAATCCAGAAAGCAATAGCATGACCCAACTGGAAATAAGACACTTTTCCTTTTCTATGAAAAGGGGGCAGCTGCTTCTCCCAGCTCCTGTGTCATCGGCTAGGGTGAGATCTGCCTTCTCCCAACTCCACAGTGCTGCTTCCAGGCACACTGGTTCTGGTCCTCCTCCGAGGAGCCCTGTCTCCGGCAGTTGCCACCCAACCCTCCTTTCCAGCCAGGTGTTTGACTGACCTCATGTTCTCTACATCCTGCTCTCAGCTTAGCTCATCTCATGGCCTCGTGTTTTCTGACCCCTCTCCAGTTCTCAGGACCTCCCCCTCCATTACCTCAAGTCATCCCATGGCCGCCTTAGACTTGGTGAACATGGCAAGCGGTTCTGCGGCTGAGTTCTTAAATTCTGTGGCAGTTCCCTCCTTACTGCATTGCACTCTCACCTCCGTTCTCGGACCTGCCAGATGCCCTCGACACATCTGTATCTGACCAGCGTGACACCAGAGTCCCCCGGGGTGCTTGCTACAAATAGATCTTACCAAGTGGTACCTGCCCACGCACCTGAGGCCCCCTCCTGCTCCCGTAAACCCCATGCCTGCAGAGGGCTCGGTGTTTATGGGGGGATTACGTCGCTCAAATCTGGACTCCCTTACTTCTTTCAAGTGTATCTCCCAGCTTTCTGTGGATCTTGTTATGGCCGAACGATTGAAATGGCAGTTTTTTAAATTGTTTATATGTGAATGTTTTCAAGTCATTGGGTTGTAACCATTCTTCATTATGTTCAGCCTTCTGACGCCTTAATTTTGGGGAAGATCAAGAATGTTGATTGCGTCCTCCTTGCAAGGTAAGATATTTTAAGCTTTTTGAATGTTGCTACCAACAGAGGGTTTAAATTGAACTCAGATCCTGGAGAGATTGACGGCGCGGTCTTGAGTTTTTAGGGTTGGTAGACTTAGAGCATCTTGTCACCTTTATTTGCTGCTTACAGTTTTGGGGTAAATTATAGTGACTTTGGAGGTCAGAGAGCTCACCCCACTCCCCTTAGCCTGGGAAAGCGGTTGGACTAATCAGGAGGCAATAGAAAGGGTCTGACCAAAATTGAAGCTTCTGGTTTCAGTACTAACTGTGAGAGGAGAGGTGCTTTCCCTTGTTTATTATTTTTCTTCTAATTAACAAGATAAACTGCTTAATTCACAACCCCTTGTGTGGTGATAGCTACAGGTTTGCCGGGAGCGGGTTCCCAGTGGTATCCACATTCTTTGTCCTTGACAAGACCAGTGCCATTCCACTATGACCGGGGCGGGTGGGGGGGGGGGTTGCAAATCATGTTTATCACACAGTTGGCGATCAGACAGTATATTCATTTTCTCATGCTCTACACAAATTACTGCAGGCTGAGCCTCTTTGAACGCGGTGTCCCACGTTTTCTCAGCATCAAGAGTGTGGGCTAGGACCTTAGCTAGGTCCCCTGCTCAGGGTTACACAAGGTCACACAAGGTTTCCTCAGGGACTTGTTCTCTCCTGGAGCCCCAGGTTCTCAGTCAGGCTTACCCGCGTGTGGGCAGAATTCAGTTCCTCACAGTTGTAGGCCTGAGGCCTTCAGCTCCTGTAGGCTTGTCCACGGTCCCTGTCATGTGGTGCCTTCCCGTGACAGTGGCTTGTTTCCCGGAGGCCAGCAGGAGGGGCTCTCTGGGGCTGGCTGGCAAGGTGGTCCCTGATCGTGGGAGTGACCCCCGGCACCTTCGGTGGAGCCCACTGGCGGGAAGCAAATCGCAGGTGCACCTGCAATGAGGGGAGGAGGGAACTACAACACTGAGCATGGAAATGGGGATCAGCCTTGAGTCTGTCTGCCACACTACATTTTGAAACAAAAGTGATTTGCTGAATCCAGTGAAACTAAGTTTTAGTTTCAGATGGTCGGTCACATGGGATCATTTCAGGCAGCCGCCTTTGTTGTTCCGTGGTCATTGCTGGAGGATTGTTTCGGTTTTTTTCCAGGCCCCCAACAGAAAGCCCCTGGTGGTGTGGCCCTCCGGTGAGGGTTTTGTCACGCTCCTGCCCTTTGAACTGAACTGTGTCGGACTGTGAACTTTTGTCCCTCGAATGCAGGTGTTTCTTAATGACTTTGGGCGTTTGAATTTCTTTTGAAAATTCTTATTAGTGTTTTGGAGACCAGCCTTAGGAAAATGCAGACACTGTGTGTGCATTCGTGGACCTCCACCCTCTGAGAGGTCTTCCGTGCACTCGGGGTCAGAACCCTGCCAGGCTGTGCCTGTCTGAAATTACGGTCAAAGCGTTTTGATGTTTTTCCCAATTCTGTTGGGGAACAGAAAAGACTGATAAAGTTTTCCTTCTACTGTTAGCATGGGATGATGCAAGAGATATTTAATAACAACCCTATGGTGTAGGTAATATGATTAACCATTTTCTAGGTGGAAAAAATTGGATGGAGAGTGTGGAGTGGCTATGAGGAGGTCACATCACTAGTAAGTGGCAAAACTAGGATTGAACCCAGGTGCTTTTACTGCAGAGCCCAAACTTAATCGTCATTGTAGAAAGTGAGATTTTTGTGTATTCACCTACTTCCTTGAGAGCCTGTTTCTGCATTATCACACGTGAAGGACACTGGACTTGACAGTTGGCCTTTCCGTGGTGGACCATTACACCATTATATTGGTAGTTTTTCAAGCAGGCCAGAATGATTTTAACTCAATGAAATGCTGCTTACGTAAGTCTGTCACCTGACATGTGAATTTTTAAAAATAATTTTAGGAATTGGGTTCCCTTGACTGGCCGTTTACTGATGCTCCCGGTCGTGTTCTGCGTCCCAGCGAGGAGCACAGACGAGGGCCTCACCCTCTCAGTCTGATTATAGCAGGAAAGACAGACACAGAAAAGGAGCTGTAGTTTGAGTTACTGTCGGAGGCTAGGAAGAAAAGAGATAGTGGTGTGACTTTGACTCAGTGGTTGTGGAAAGCACTTCTCTCTGTGGAGGTGACAGTGGAGTGGAGACCTCGGTGGGCTCAAGACCTGAGCAGGAATGAGCGAGAAGGCCAGTGAGGCTGACTTGGAATAAGAGCTGAGGCTGTGTTAGGACACTGGTGCCCGAGTCACATGAGAGCCATGGTTAGGTGGTTGGATTGTATTTGAAGCATGGTAGGAAACTGTTGGTGGTTGTGTTAGTTTGCTTGAGCTGACACAGACTGGGTGGACACACAGATTTGCTCACAGTTCTGGAGGCTAGAATTCCAAGATCAAGGTGTCAGCAGGATTGGTTTCTTCTGAGGGCCTGGGGGCGGGGAGTAGGGAAGGAACTATTCCAGGCCTCTCTTATCTTGGCTCATGGATGACCATCTTCTCCCTGTGTCCTCACACCTTCTCCCCAGTGTGCAAGTCTGTGTCCTTTTCCTCCTTTTGTAAGGACACTGGATTGGGGTCCACCCTAAGGATCTTGTTTTAACCCCATTACCATATTAAAGACCCTCTCTGCAAGCACAGTTGCATTCTGGGGATCAGGACTTTCAAATATGAACTCTGGCAGGGGAGGGGGGAGGGGGCACCATTCAGCTACTAACAGTGGTCATGCGTGAGGTGACTAGTTCTTGGATGAAACCTGCTAGTGTCCTAACAGCTGGGAGCTCTTAATTTTGAGTTTATTTACTAACTTATTTGGGTGATCAGACAAAGGAATGAAGAGAGTCAACTGGAGGTTTGAGTTTCTCCTTCGATTTTGTGTCTTTCTTCACTGGCATCTCTTGTTTTCCGTGTTGTGGCTTGTGTGAAACCATCTGCCTCAGATTCTGGGGTGTTGGGGCGCCAGAGGACAGACACTGTACATCTTCCATACCAGCTCTTGGTAGGAAAATAAACACGTACTACGTAAAGGTGGCCTGCATTTGAAGATCAAGTGGTTTGTATTTACGGCTAGTTATGCCCTGGCCTCGGCCCATAAAAGTGCTTTGTTGGAAAGGACTGGAAGGCGCTGCCATAAACTGAGTTTTCTAACAGCATTCGAGTGCCCCACTCGCTCACCGGCTGCATTTGCTTCTTCCCACAGACATGGGAGACAGCATACCATTATGCCTTCAAAAGTCAACTACCAGGCAAACATCTGGGCCCTGAAGGAGGAGGGCTGTACACACGTCGTAGTGACCACGGCCTGTGGCTCCTTGAGGGAAGAGATTCAGCCCGGTGATATCGTCATCATTGATCAGTTCATCGACAGGTGAGCAGGACCTCTAAGGTGCTTAAGGCTCGGGGGAGATCATTCCCAGTTCAAATGGAGGTTGTATGGGGGCCTGGGAAGGAGCGGAGGGCGGGCCCACAGATGTGCTTGAAGCTTTGCCTTGTGGGAAGTTGTTAAACAGCTGCAGACCAGAGTTAAGAATCAGCTGTCCGGTGACCAGTTCCCAGCTCTGCCATTCCTCGGTTCACTGTGGTCTGTAATGTGAATAGGTAAGAACGCCCGTAGGCACAAGCAAATGGCTTCATGTTTCCTCAGTATTTGCTATCTAGACTCTGCTCCCCTTCTCCCTGTTGTCTCAGGGACTTTTTTTAAGTTGTTTTTTTCAAGTAAGATTCCAGAGGGGGTCCACTCGTGACATGTGTGAGCTGTTTCAGCCACTGCCTTTTAATCTTTCTCTTGTCCTGTAGCGTCCCTGTAGCGGATTTTACGGATCACCTCCTTAAGTGTCAGCGTCTTCTCCTGTCCCCTGTGTTTGCTGTAAACCAGTCGGTAAATCTGGAGGCCTGATGAGAACCAGGTCCACATTCTTGGCCAGAACCCTCCCTTCTGCATCATATCGACAGGCATGTCGTGTCCGGTTGTCTTTACATGGTGTTACGATCGACCAGTTGGTTCAAGAGCTAGGGGATTTTTTATTATTTAATTGTATAAGTAATATATAATGTTCCTTTACCCCCCCCCCCCAAAAAAAACTTTCAGCAGTAATAGACTGCCTCGATCCTGGACTTTTTCTGAATTTAGAAATTGTTGAAGAGTGGGTCCCATTGATTAAGTATCCCGACTCTTGATATGAGCTCAGGTCGTGATCTCAGGGTCATGAGAGCAAGCCCCGCATCGGTCTCCACCCTCAGCATGGGGTCTGTTTGAGATTCTCTCACTCTCTCTCCCCCTTCCCCCGCTCCCTCTTTCTAAAAGAAACAAATAAAATCTTAAATAATAATAATAAAGTAGTTGAAGAAATCACAAGGGAAAGTGAGTGGTCTCCTAGAGATCCCTTTCCATTGCCCCCAGACCCCCACAATTCCTGGTGAAAGGAACCACGTCCCAGAGTGGTATTCCAGATGGAGACAGGTGGCTACACTCTGCGCCTTGAATCGGTGGGGAGAAGTAGCTCAGAGTTTAAGCCATCCGGTGGCTCCTGCTAAAGTCCTCAGACAATCACCTCTGTCCATCCCACCTTCCCCATCTGCTGTCGCTGAGTTTTTTCCACCCAAGCACTGCTCTCACCTCTTCCACAGGAGGAAAGTTTATTCAGTCCAGTTCTCTGTGTTTTCTGTCCATCAGGGAACTGTTCTAATTTAGAGTCCATCAGAAGCATTCCTGATTGTTTCCGGTGGAGTGAAACTGTTAGGTGGAAGTGTATGAAACTGACCATTCTCTAGGTTAGAAATGGTTGAATATCAGCAGTTTCTTGTGGTTCAGCCTAGTAAATAACTGGGAGTAGACTGAAATTCGTACATGCCCTTCACCTATCATTTTTCCTGTTACTATTTCAGTACCTGACACCATGTACGTATTGTTCATCTTTCCCTCTAGAAGATAGGCCGTGTGAGGGCAAAGACCCTATTTGCCACTTTACCCCTAACACACGCACATGCCTGTAGTTGCTGTTAGTATTTTTAGAGCAATTGAGTGAATATGATCATTCGAAGGAAGAGGGAGGCTGGGATTCTTAATCAGGATCTCTGTGGTTGTCAAAGTCCATGTGTTTGGAGGTAATGACTTAAGAAAATGGTTGTAATATGCTTGTTCAATAAAGCAGAGTACATGGGGAGCCTGGCTGGCTCAGTCAGCAGAGCATAGCACACTGGATCTCAGGGTCGTGAGTTCAAGCCCCACGTTGGACACGGGGCCTTCTTAAAAAAATAAAGCAGCAGGGGTGCCTGGGTGGCTCAGTGGGTTAAAGCCTCTGCCTTCGGCTCAGGTCATGATCTCCGGGGATTGAGTCCTGCATCGGGCTCTCTGCTCAGCAGGGAGCCTGCTTCCCTTCCTCTCTCTCTCTGCCTGCCTCTCTGCCTACTTGTGATCTGTCTGTCAAATAAATAAATAAATAAAATCTTTTAAAAAAATAAAATAAAATAAAATAAAGCAGCATACAAAACTCCCTATTCAGACTGGACCAGATTTATAAAGTATCATAGAAGTTCCTGGAAAGAAAAGTCTGACTTTGGTCTTAAGCCTCAGATTAATTTGTTACTTAAATGGTGTAAGTGTACACTCACATTTGCCAGATCTTTTCCTCGTATATAGTAAATGTAGGTGTTTCATATACCGGCTCTTTCAAGAAAGCAGTTGGAGCAGAAAGATGGAGAATAGAAAAGAGAACAGGTATTACATTATATCTGGTTTCATTCTGTCTTACCAGTCCTTAGCCGTGTAACCTGAAGATCCTCTGGTATCTGTTTTCTTTTATGTCCTGTGTGGATAACCTGACTCCTTACTCTTTTTTTTTTTTTCTTTTTAAAGATTTTACTTATTTATTCGAGAGAGTGTGAGTGAGAGGGTGAGAGAGAGCATGAACAGAGCAGAGGCAGAGGGAGAAGCAGACTCCCCACTGAGCAGGGAGCCTGGTGCAGGGCTCTACCCTAGGACCCTGGGATCATGACCTGAGCCACTTAGACGCCCCCTAACTCCTTACTCTTGCCTTGGAAGTTCAAAGTCTCTAGCAAGTGCCTTTTATGGGGTCTAGCACCTGCTACCTGCCCAGTTCATGGGTGCCATTATCGTGAATGTGGTGTGTTGGCTCGAGGGGTCTGTAGTTAACACTATTCTGTAACAAGAGAAGAAACGTTCTCTTTTTTTTTTTTTTTTTTAATATTTTATTTATTTCTTTGACAGATAGAGATCACAAGTAGGCAGAGAGGCAGGCGCAGGGCGGGGTGGGGGGGTTGCGAAGCAGGCTCCCTGCTGAGCAGAGAGCCCGATGCGGGGCTCAGTCCCAGGACCCTGAGATCATGACCTGAGCTGAAGGCAGAGGCTTTAACCCACTGAGCCACCCAGGCGCCCCAGGAGAAATGTTCTCTTAAGAGGAGGAACCCTAAGGGAATATCATTTAGAAGAAATCTCAAATTTTATATTGATGGCATATTGCAATGGTAACCTTTTGGATTTATTGGGCTAGATATGATATTAAAGCTACTCTTACCTCTTTTCCTTTTTTTAATGCATCTGTTAGAAAATTTAAGATTGCACTGGGAGGCTTGTGTTCGATTGCTTTGGATGGTGTCTCTGAATGATACTGCCGCTGGCTGAGTCAGTTCACCAGGCTTGGGCGCATACATGACTTCCTGTATGTCTGTCTCATAAGAGAAGAGAATCAGCATTTTTTGCCTTATAAGTAGTGGCCTTCTTGTGTTGTACTAATAATGGCGCTTTGCTGAAGGTGAATCAGGTTCAGGCAGGCACCTGATGTGTCCTCCCGGTGCCGCACACTGAGCTAGAGGCTGAGCTGCCTGCAGCCAAGCACCCCACCCCAGCTCGGGGAGCGAAATCCCAGCATTCTGTGAAGCCGCCCAGTGGATTAAAGCCACGGGGACGGGAGCCCTGGATCGGGTTTTGTCTTAGCTCTGTTTAGCCTCAGACACATCGGTGGCCCATGGCCCTCTCTTCAGAATCTGAAGTTGAGCTCCACCGTCGTGGAGTCGTCTTCTACCCAGTCACTTTCCCAGGGACTGATCTGGAAACACACATTTGCTTGTTGCTGCCACTTTCCTGGCACACTATCCTGGAACAAATATCCTCGTGCTAAAGGGGCCTTCAGAGGTTGAGAGGGATCTTTTTAATCGCCCTAACATAAGTGTGTGATAAAGAGTCAGGATTGGGGTGGGGAGGCACCAGGGTGGCTCAAGTCGGTTAAGCTCCTGCCTTTGGCTCAGGTCATGATCCTGGGGTCCTGGGTTCGAGCCCCGCATCAGGCTCCCTGCTCGGCCGGGAGCTTGCTTCTCCCTCTGCCTACAGCTCCCCCTGCTTGTGTGCTCTCTCACTCTCTTTCAAATAAAATATTAAAAAAAAAAAAAAATTCAAGATGGAGTAGTGTGGCTGTTCTTGCTTAATAGACGGCAGAACTAAAGCACATTACTTCCTCTGCCCTTGGTGCCCAGCGTAGGGAAGACCACGACCGACCTGGTCCCTCAGCCTTGCCGTGCGTACCTGAGAGGCCATCTACGTTGAAGAGTGACAGGTGGCTCTGACTTCATGGTTGTTTTTAAAAAACATTTAGATTTCTACTCTAAAAATGGAATACACCTTTAAAGGAGTCTGATGGGCTCGAAACCCTTTTAATAAGCTCATTGTCTTCTGAAAATAATTTTTCTCTCTGCTGTGTTCCTGCCTGTGAAGAGCTGAAAGCCTGGGCCTGAGAGAAGGGGAATTGGGTGTGGCTGACCTGGAGAGAGCAGGACAACAGACTGGTGGGGAGGGGAGTGGCTCCAGGTATTTTTGGGGTGTGTGCCCTTGTGCATCTCTTCCTCAGACACGCAAGGAAATGCCTTAGCTAATATTTAAAGTAAAAATAATCTTCCTGTGTTTGTGATTAGGGCAGCTGTAGAAAGCAAAATGGATCTTGGTTTAGAATTTAAATACCAGAAATGTGTTGTTGGTTTTGTGATTTTCCCATTCTTACTGGAGAGGGATAGGTTACTTGACTGTGCCCTGGCCCCAGGTCCGGGGATCCTTGGGCAATGTTCCTCAGAAACCAAAGTTAAAAATAGCGCCTGATAACCAAGAACTTGGAGGATGCTCGCCCAGTGTCTTTGGTGCTTCGTACCTCCTGATGAATGGGATTTGATGAATCCATTTCTTTTGCCTCAGTGGAGGTCCTTATTTTAGAGCCACAGGTCATTTGACAATTCAGGATCAAACCTAATTAAGAATGGGACTTGTTTCTCTTCTGGGTGGTCATTCCACAATCCATCTGAACCCCGGAAAGAAATTGTCTGACCTTTCGTCTGTCCCAAAAGACCATTTATACTTTAAAAGGATTTTACAATGGAGATGTTCCAAGATTCATAATTTGGGGGTTCTTCTGTGGTACAGACCTTTATATGTGCAGCGTGTGCCTGTCACCCCAAACTACTCTCCACGCTGTGCAAGGTACCCACGGGTAGAGGATTCCGGCAGTTCCACATGTGACCAACCTCCTCACCATCCGTCCCGATTGTTACTGTGGAAAGGAATTGAATTCACCAGATATCTACAAGCTCTTGGGAAAGATGCCCACAGTCTATTAAATTGCTTTTTTTTAAGATGCAGTTTAGTAGGACCCATTCACCCACGAGGGCTGTGAGAACTCTCTCAGGCTGTGCCCAGCAAACATATCTGTTAAGGACAAGGATAGGATTCTTACATTTATTTGTTTGTTTGTTTATTGTTTATCTGTTTATTTATTTATGACTTTATTTATTTACCTGACAGAGACACAGTGAGAGAGGGAGCACAGCACAAGCAGGGGGAGTGGGAGAGGGAAAAGCAGGCTTCCCGCCCACCGAGCAGGGAGCACAATGCGGGGCTCGATCCCAGGACCCTGGAATCATGACCTGAGCCAAAGGCAGACGCTTAACGACTGAGCCACCCAGGTGCCCAGATTCTTACTTTTCTAATAGTGGTCTTTATCAGGAATGTTTTACAGATAAGGACTTTTGGTTTGTTTGTTTTTTTTGACAATGAGACAAATACAACCAAAAAATTACAATGAAAAACATCAGGGTGTGTTCCCTGGTGGCAGATGTTTTCTGCCCAATGCTGTTCCCATGTTGGCGTGACGTGCCTGAGGCCCCCAGTTAGATTCTGCTCGAAGAATGCAGTGGGAGAAGCCCCAGCGTGGAAGAAATAATTCTGAACATCAGAATTATTTCCTGGCTCTGCCCCCAGATTCTTTGGTCACTTAGCGTCCTCGCTGCTAGATGAGGGTGCTGTGCTCTGATGTCTCAGCTGTGATGTCTTCCCTTTTCGGAGAGTCCTGCACTTGCTACATTAGGGAAAGTTTTGACTAAGCGTGGCTGCAATACTTGCTGGCTTATTCATCAGGAAAGTCCCACTGTAAACATGGCGGTAAGGAATTATATCAGTTTGTTTCCCCCTCCCAAAGCCCTGGGCTTCCCCTCTCGGCCTCAGTGCCATGATGTAAGATAGCTGGTGCCCGCCCCTGTTGCGGACTGGCCTGAAGGTCGGGGTGTGCTCTGATGTCCATTAGTCACCAGTCTTTGGACCTCTGGGGCAGGGTGTGGATTTTTATCCACACTCGCTGCAGTTATGGTAAGCAGTTGCCCAGGAAGCCCTCCTTTGGCTCTTTTCCCATTCCTCTTAGCAGCTATTTGAAAACCTTTACTGTTCTCACGGCGTCCTCCCCACCTCCTTCACTCTTGGTTGAAAATGTCTCTTCTTTATGTGAAAACAGAAGCTACTTGGCCTAAACTGACCATATTCCTTCTCCTTCCCTTCACCAGTTCAATTGCATGTCTGCCCTCTGTCATCTTCCTGCCTACACCTGTCCTGGGAGCCAGGCGGCTCCTCCCGTGTTCCCGGGACTTCCCGCATTCTGCTCTGCAGCCTGGTTTCATGTCCTTTCTCTTAATAAAATTGCTGATAAGCTCCCAATTTTTGAGCTACTACTAAGTGCCACAAATCACTTAATCCTGTTCACCACATACGAGGGTAGTTTTCCTGGGTTACAGTCAAGGAAACTTGAGACTCAAAACTACCGGTCACTTGCTAGTAAGTGGGACCTGTGGGTTTTGAATTCTGTTAATGTCCAAAGCCTGTGACCTCACCCACCCCTCACACACAGACTTCCAGTCCTCCCCTCCCCCTTCACAGTCACACTGGCCACTAGATCCAGGACAAGGTCCTATAGATACCTCATGCTTTATAATTCAAGATTAAATTATCCTTGGGGGGTGCCTGGGTGGCTCAGTCAGTTAAACATCTGCCTTCAGCTCAGGTCACGATCCCGGGGTCCTGAGATCGAGCCCCACATCGGGCTCTCCACTTACTGGGGAGTTTGCTTCTCCCTCTGCCTCTGCCTGCTGCTACCCCTGCTCATGCTCACTCGCTCTGTCAAATAAATAAAATATTTTTAAAAAAATAAAAAAACAGATTCTCCTCCTTGGATATCTTCCAACCCCACACTCTCACTCTCACTCTCACCCCACCCTGGTTCCCTGTCCCCTACTTGGAAAGTTGCTAGGTTGATACAGTGGCGCTGCTGTCCACTTGGTGACCGCTGCCGTGGCCCTGTGTCGCTGGTGCACAGAGTCTGTCTTTGGGTCATGCCTGTGCTTGCTTTGAACCACCTTCTGTTCTCCACCCCCACTGCTTTCATCTGGTCAGTGCTTTTCTTCCCAACCCTTTTTCTGCCCAGCATGCCTCCTGCAAAGCCAGTTTTGACATTACTCCCTGAACACAGACATGATCAGGAAAGTGCTGGAGCACCTGGGTCGCTCCATCCGTTGAGTGTCCGACTATTAATCTCAGCTCAGGTCTTGATCTCAGGGTTGTGAGGTCAAGACCTACATTGTGCTCCATGCCCAGCATGGAGCTCACTTAAAAAAAAAAAAAAAAAAAAGGTGCTGGAAACGGAGCATCCACACATCTCTAGGAGGGTTTGCCTCAGAACCTTTATTTGGTTGGGGTTTGTTTGTTTTAAGATTTTATTTATTTGACAGAGATCACAAGGAGGCAGAGAGGCAGGCAGGGGCAGGGGGCAAAGCAGGCTCCCTGCTGAGCAGAAAGCCAGGTGCGGGGCTCGATTCCAGGACCCTGAGATCATGACCTGAGCCGAAGGCAGAGGCTTCACCCACTGAGCCACCCAGGTGCCTCATTGGTTGGGGTTTTACCGAGCAGTGCTTAGTACCAGCCCAGAGTTCACATCACAGTCCAGGGGAAAGGAATGTCCTAACAAGCTCTGTATGTAGAACACCTCAGCACTTAACTGTAATATGATGTCATTTTTTCCTATTTCCTTTTCTCATCAATGCTGACGATCTTTGACATGTACTTAGAAATATCTTGTCACCTCTGCCGTGGTTTCTTCCATTGCCTTTGTACTACCCATTTCCCTCTCCCCAGTGAAGTATTAATGTTTATTATCTGGTTACATCTATTCTTTTGAACGTGAAGTTGTTATTTCTGGATAATTTTGAAGTGAAAGAAAAATATTAAGCTCTTCCCACATGTCAGATGCTCTTAGGTCCTGGATAATTAACCTTCACGTACCTATTGCTGGTAGAGATAGTTAAAACTCTTTTCTTTATTTTTTTTTTTAAGATTTTATTTATTTGTTTGACAGACAGAGGTCACAAGCAGGCAGAGAGGCAGGCAGAGAAAGAGAGGAGGAAGCAGGATCCCCGCCAAGCAGAGAGCCCTATGCAGGGCTCGATCCCAGGACCCTGGGACCATGACTCGAGCCGAAGGCAGAGGCTTTAACCCACTGAGCCACCCAGGCGCCCCTCTTTTTTATTTTCTTTCCAAGATTTATTTATTTTTAGAGAGCGAGAGCATGCGAGTCAGGGGCAGAGGGAGCGAATCTTCAAGTAGACTTCGTGCTGAGCTCAGAGCCCGGTACGGGGCTCCATCTCACCGCCCGTGAGAGCATGACCTGAGTCACAGTCAAGAGTTGGACACTTAACTGACTAAGCCACCCAGGTGCCCCTTTTTTAAGAGGCATCTGACTCAGTAAGGTTTAAAATATTTATGCCTTTCCAACGAGCCTTCCTTTTGTGGTTTGTAGTTCTAAGAATAAAAGCACCAAATGTGCAATTTTTCTAGACACATGTAACCAGGACGTGTGTGTCTTGTTTCTTAAGAGCAGCCTAAGGCAGTGGTTGAACAGCTATCCTGTGGAATGAGGTGAAGTTGTGAACAGGATTTGTTCAAGTTACATATACTGACCTGGAGCCATGTCCATGATACTTTACGGTGAAGCAAAGCTGCTTCTGTGGTCCTGTGTTCCTGGTGCTGCAAATTATCACAGCACTAGGAAACATCGTGGATATACCTTTTATGACCCCCTTGTTCAGATGAGAAAACTGAGGCCTATAGAGATTTTACTCAGCACGTATGTCAGAGCCAGGATTATACTATTATGTTGCTGGTCTGCATGCCCTGTTTTGCAAGTCCTCATGAAAAGTATGAAATGGGAGAAGAAAACTGTACATGTTTATTAAACAGTCTTGCCTCCTCACTGGGATATAAATACAGGTTTTTCTCATTTCCTGTGGCACTGTAAGCTCTCATTAGGTCAGAGCAATGGAGGGATCTTCATTACGTATCCAAATTTAGAAGCTCTCAGTTCCTTCTGGTGAAGAGAACAGATTCATTCCATGTCATAATGGGTTGCCATTCATGTTGTTTGTGTCAAAATTTCCTGTACTTTTCCCCACTATAGTTTTACTGTGTTTTTTTTTTAAGATTTTATGTATTTATTTGACAGAGATCACAAGTAGGCAGAGAGGCAGGCAGAGAAAGGGGGGGAAGCAGGCTCCCCGCTGAGCAGAGAGCCCGATGTGGGGCTCGATCCCAGGACCCTGGGATCATGATCTGAGCTGAAGGCAGAGGCTTTAACCCACTGAGCCACCCAGGTGCCCCTATAGTTTTATTTTTATTTATTTATTTAAGAGAGAGAGTACAAGCAGGGTGGGACGGGAGGGGTAGGATGGAAAGGGAGAGACAGAATCTTAAACAGACTCCATTCTCGGCTCAGAACCCAGACATGGGGCTTGATCTCAGGACCCTGAGATCATGACCTGAGCTGAAATCGAGTCAGACGCTTAACACACTGAGCCACCCAGGCTCCCCTCCCCACTGCAGTGTTAAACTCTCTTCTTCTCTCTCAGAGCTCTACCTTTCTCCTCCAGATGGGAGCCCTTTGTACCCTAACTCCATGACCTAAATCTTCTAGGACTTGACCCTTCACTTATGCTCACAACAGGGGCACCGGGGTGGTGTGGTTGGCTGAGCATCTTCTGATTCTTGGTTTTGGCTCAAGTCGTGATCTCAAGGATGTGAGATCGAGCCCCGTGCTGGGCTCTGCACTCAGTATGGAGTCTACTTGAGATTCTCTTTCCCTCTCCCTCTGCCCCTCCCACTCATGCTTACTCTCTCTCAAATAAATAAATAAATATTAAAATAAATAAATAAACAGGGATGCCTGGGTGGCTCAGTCGTTAAGTGTCTGCCTTCAGCTCAGGTCCTGACCAAGTCCTGAATCGGGCTCCCTGCTCAGTGGGAAGCCTGCTTCTCCCTCTCCCACTCCCCCTGCTTGTGTTCCCTCTCTCATTGTGTCTCTGTCAAATAAATAAATAAAATCTTTAAATAAATAGATAAGTAAACATGCTCACAACAGTGCTGTCCAAGTGTGCATACCCACACATGTATATACACCTGGAAATTTACAAAGCTTATTCTTAATCTTATTGATCTTAAAATTATGCATATTTCCTAGAATATAAATATTCTTTTGATCTAACCAGTTGGTGACTTGGCCTTACTTTTTCTTTTTTTTTTTTGCTATCTTCTATTTGTATACTTTAAAAATTTTTAACTTAAATTGTCTTTGGTGTTATAGTGTATGTTAAAACTAAAATGCTGTCCAACCTAACCTGTGTTTTAGAGCATTTACGAGTAATACATACTTGTAATGAGATAAAATGAAAATAGTACAGGAGGGTATATGGTAAAAAGTGAAACCCTCCTCTGTTTCCAGTGGGTGTATGCCTTACCGTAGCCCTTTGAAAGGAAATTAGGTGAAATCTGTACATTAATCTTGAAAATGTGGGCGGCCTTTTCATCAGTTCCTTGATTGTTTTTGAGGAACATATCCAAGGTAGCTCATTCAGAGATATGAGTTGTACCATTTTTAATTGCCTGTTTTTTGTATAATAACTTAAATATACTGATACATCCATGGCCTTCTATTCAGAACCTTAAACAAATAAACTTCTGTGTGCTGATACAGCAATGTCTTAAAGATCTATCATCATTAACTAAATTGAGCATATTGTCCATATTACCATTTATATATATATATATATTTTTTTTTTTAAGATTTTATTTATTTATTTGAGAGAGAGGCAGTGAGAGAGCATGAGCGAGGAGAAGGTCAGAGGGAGAAGCAGACTCCCGTGGAGCTGGGAGCCCGATGCGGGACTCGATCCCGGAACTCCAGGATCATGACCTGAGCCGAAGGCAGTTGTCCAACCAACTGAGCCACCCAGGCGTCCCGATTTATATATTTTTTTAACACACACAAAAAAATGTTTGTGTGATTCTGTAGGAATTCTAGAAAAAGAATTTTTCTAGAAAAATTTAGAAATTTCTAGAAAGGTTAGTCTTTTTCTTCTATCCTAGCTCACAACGTGTGGTCTTCCCTTTAAACCATCTCTCTCAGCTTCCTATATGACGTGTAGTCATATGCCACTGTGTTCTTCCTTACAGACATACTCTCTTCCATTGTTGGCAGTGTGGTTCATTTAAGCTGCTTTCTGAATGGAAGTGGGTTGTTTTCAGTTTCCTGTTTTTATTAACTTGAGTCAGTTAACATTGGTATGCCCAGTTATCTTTGTGTTTGTATGAACATCCCCGTGGGGTAAATTGCTAGCGGAACTACTGGGCATCAAGGTGGCCATGACGCCTTGCTATATAGAACACTTCCACTTTCCCTCAGAACTCAGGCTTTAATAAAAAGAGGGTGTGGGGGTATCTGGGTGGCTCAGTCGGTTGGGGGTCTGAGTCTTGATTTTGGTTCAGGTCATGATCTCAGGGTCGTGGGATCAAACCCTGCTTCAGACTCCGAGCTCAGTGGGGAGTCTGCTTGAAAATTGTCTCTCTCCTCTCCCTCTGCCCCTCCCCCTGCTCACATTCTCTCCCTCTCCTTGTCTTTGGGATAAATAAGTCTTTAAAAAAAGAAGAGGGACTGGGAGATCTTTTTGTTTCATTTTGGTTTCTTAGAAACTGAGTTTGAGTTTGTCCATGCGCATTACTATTTAGATATCTTTTAAGTGACGTGGGTGGAATCATTTCCCCAAAACCATGCTACTTATAAGCAGCCGTCGGCCCTGCTTCGCCAGTAGATTAATTGACTCATGTTCCTGCATGTTGAGGCTTGTTGGGGACATGTGCTGCCTCACAGATGTGCAGTTGTGTTTGCTTCTGCTGCAGGACAAGTGTTCTCCTTGTTGTTTGCAGCTCCACTTCTCCTCAGAGGGAACGTACTAACAAATGGCTGTCCGAGAGCCGACTCGAGTCTACTAGTCAGTTATCAGCCGATTCAACAACCTACCAGTCTTTTTCTGGGCTTTTCGCTGTTCTGTGTGTGAAAGTGCTCAGTGTTCTCTCCTTGGAAGTCTTGAACTCACTTCTCTTGCCAGTACACAACACAGTTTTGCCTCCTTCACTCTTCCATGCACAGTTTTTTGTTCGTGTGCACACTTCACTTCCCTTAGTATGTGTCCCTATTTGAGAGCCTCAGACTATTTTTTTGTGTACCTTCGACTTGAGGTCCATACATGTGTCAAGCCCTGAGGTGGGCACTTGAGAAGTACAGAAGCAGATTTTCCATAAATAGTGGTTGCTAGTGCTGAGCACTTGCTTTCCATGTCTCATTCAGTCTTCACATTGACCTTAGAAGGTAGGTGGTATTCTTTATTCCCCCATTTTAAATATGAGGAAATGGATACAAACTGAGGTACAGAGAGATCAGATTGACTTTTCTCTGAGGCACGGAATTACTGAGTGAGCGGTAAAGCCAGCCAAATCAGTCAGTCCCAGAGTGTTTTCCCTTGGGGTCCCAAGTGAACGGGGAAGTGAAATTCGCAGTCCCCTTGCCTCGCTGGGAGGGTTTGCTAATGAAGCTAGAGTTGGGGCCGACCTTCAGCATCATTTATTTATAACTGGTGGAAGCCACAGCTGGGGTGGGCTGTATCTTAAACCACATAAGCACATGTATTAGTATCCTGTTGCTGCTGTAACAAATTACTGTTGACCCTTATACATCATGGGGTTAGGGGTGCTGAGCCAGATTCAGTTGAAAATCCATGTGTGACTTTTGACCTCCCAAAAACTTAACTGCTGATAGCCTCCTGTTGACCAGAAGCCTTACTGATAACATAGTTGATTAACATACTTTATTTGTTATATGCATTGTGTCCTATATTCTTATGATAAAGTATGCTACAGAAAAGGTGTTATTAAGAAAATCATAAGAGGGACGCCTGGGTGGCTCAGTTGGTTAAGCGGCTGCCTTCGGCTCAGGTCATGATCCCAGCGTCCTGGGATCGAGTCCCACATTGGGCTCCTTGCCCAGCAGGGAGCCTGCTTCTCCCTCTGCCTCTGCCTGCCACTCTGTCTGCCTGTGCTCACTCTCTCTCTCTCCCTCTCTCTCTGACAAATAAATAAATTTTTTAAAAAAATTAAAAAAAAGGAAAATCATAAGAAAGAAAAAAAAAGAAAATCTTAAGGAAGAGAAAATACATTTACACACTGTACTTTTTGTGGGGAAAAATGTGCTCCATTCCCCCCGCCCCTCCATGATTGTAAATCCCATTGCTCTTGGTCAGAATTGCATTCAGCATCAATCCTGCCTTACCATTTTGTGCTGGACAGGAGTATTGCTGTTTACAGTGATTTCAGTTTAAGTCATTAAATCTTTCATTGAATGTGTTGACACTTTAGTTATGTGAACAGGACAGATAGGTGGGCAGGCTGTGTGAAGAGGTGTTTTCTCACATGCTCCTTCTCCTGGATCTTGACAGCACAGCCCTGAAACCATTAGAAATATTGGTATTAAAGTGTTCATTTATTCCTCAGGGCCCAGCCCTTCACTTGCCCCTCCAGGGCTGAGTTCTCTGAGGCTCTGGCCTCAACCGTAGATTCTCCTTGGGGCTGGCTCCTCGTTTGTCTCTAGCTTCCGACCTTGATTCCGAGCTGCTGGTGGTCGTCTGGACATCTTGATTGACTCCATCTCACAATGCCTGTGCATATGGGTGGATGAACTGCATTTTCTGATTGAAAATAGAGAATCAACAGATACAGCAGTTGTAGCAAATAGTTAAAGAACTTTGCTTAAAGAGAAAAGTGTAAAATGTTCCACTTGACAGAGGGAATGAACTGTAGTTAATTAGCACTGTGTGTATGTGACATAACATAAAGCATAACTAATTCATGTTTTGTCTTAAGGTTGAAGGTCAGAACAAAGAGGAATGACTAGGCAAAGGAGTAGAAAGAGAAGAGAGAGGAACAGAAGGTGGGGGTGTTGTTGCATGGACATTTATGGGGATATAGTTGCTGGAGGTTTTTGTGGCTCTGTTTTCCTACTTCATCACGGTTATAAATGGGGATATTGCTAATACTTGACTCATGGAAGGCTGATACCAAGCCAGGGCTGGAGTACGTGGCACCATTTTATTGGTTAGTTTCACCAAAAGAGGAAAGCCTCTGTTCATGGGGAGTAGGACAGCCTTTTGACCTGTTCTTCAACCCCATCTGGAATTGCTTGAGGGTCAACTGGGCCTTCCCCTAAGACAGAGGACAGAGGTCTGGGAGGAGCACAGGCTAGGTTTTCATCCCTGCAGAGCATGGAGGCTTCATTATGGAGCCAGGTGGCTTCGGTGCCAGCTAAGAGTCACTGTTTTCTATGTGACAGGATGGAAGTAACAGATGAATTCTGGTAGGTGGATGCACCAGCTGTATAAATCGAACCAGTATATTTCTCCATGCTCTTCCCTTCCTTCCCGCTCCCGGAAGGAGACATGAAGTGATCCAGCTTCCCCTGCTTTCCCTTGGTCTGTCCCTCCCCGGCCCTCCCCTCTATAGGAAAGATGAAGACTTTCTTTCCTGTATTACTCATGAGTTCAAGTTGAGAACAATATAAAGGACACAGAAAGTGCTTTATTCTGAAAACTTCGGGTGAAAAATTGCAGGGTGACTTGGCTCTGGGTTAATTTTAGCCTTTTGTGGATTCAAAAATGTTTCACCAAGAAGTTGAACTAAGGTTTCAGAACTAATTACAGTGGGTAGAGGAACAAGCTAAATGAGGTGGCAATGAGATTCCTAAAAGTGGAGCAGGACAAATGGCTCTTTTCGTCAGTGGGCCAAAGGTCGGGGATGGAGGGCAGGAACTACCTTCATGAGAGACAGGCCCATCAAATGCAAGGTTAGAACCTTGTTTGGAACTTGAAACTAAAAAAGCATTAGTTAAAAAATTAAAAATAAGTTTTAAAAAAAAAGACATTTTTGAGACCATCAGGGAAATTTGCATCTCATCTGTTAGTTGGGATTGAGGAATTGATTTTTATCAAATGTGATCATGACATTACAGTGAAAAATCCACATATTTTAGTTCTTCTGAAGTTGGTGTGAAACAACAAAGTCTGAGATTTGCAACCATGGAAAAGCTAACAGATGAAGCAAGTGTGACAAAGTTCGCCTTGTTGAATCTAAGTGATGGATATCTATGGGGTTCACTGCACAACCCCTCTACATCTACAGTGATTGAGAATTCTATATTGACTTCTTAGGGCCTCCCGAGCCCAAAGTTGAGTTGTACCTACAATCTGCTGTGGTTGTCCTGCCGGTCACCGGACCACACACTTGAATTCCTGTTGGAAAGCATGTTGCTACCAATCCAGAGCCAGAAAAGCCAGACACCATCCTGTAAGCGGCTCTTCCAGCAGTTGCCTTCAGCTTATCCAGAGCTGTCAATTCTAGAGCAAGGACCAAGGTGTTGACCTAGGTACTGTGGATTCACCAGCCCCCACAGGATGGATTGAGGGCTTTTTTAAAAAACAAAACCTTTTCACTTTATTTTGTAGGACCACTAAAAGACCTCAGACCTTCTATGATGGAAGTCATTCCTGTACCAGAGGAGTGTGCCATATTCCCATGGCTGAGCCGTTCTGCCCCAAAACGAGAGAGGTTCGTAGTCTTTCTGGAAGGTGTGCCAAAATAAGTCGTAAGGGCTTGGGGTGGCATCTAGAGAGTTCAGTTAATTGGCTAACAAGCAAGTGGCCCTCTTCCCCTCTCCAGCTTGCTTCTTCTACAAGGTTTTTAGAAGACTTTCCCTTTGTTAGTACTGCCTCCACTACTCTCAGTCATTGATAAGCTGAGCCACTCAGAGTTGCAGCCTATCTTTTTCATAGGTTTTGATTTTGCTGTCAGAATACCTCTTATATCATTTAGTGTAGGACAGCCCATTAGTCAAGAGTGGACAGTCTAGAGCCAGATTACTTGGGATCAAATCTCTGCTCTTGTTCTAAATAGTTGTGTCTTGTTGGATAAGTTATTTAACGCCACTGGGCCTCAGTTTCCTCGTTTGGAAAATGAAGGTAATGAGACTGTATACCTCACAGTACTGTGTGAAGGATAAATGAGTGACTTGTGATTTATAAAGTGCTTTAAGCTCTATCTATCAGTTATGAGACAGCCGGCAACTGCTAACTGCTTTTAAGAATTCAGTTTTTGATAATGTGTGAATTGTCAGATTGGCATCAATGGCCTTTGAGCTGAGTTTGGCTATTACTGTCCAGCCTTCTCTCCAGGATTACAATAAAATCTTTGAACTAAGGGGATAGCCCTTTAGTGGAACTATCTAAGCATTGTACTCACTCAGATAGTTTTAAACACTGCATATGGAAAGTACATGATTTATTGCAGCTTTTGTGTTCAGCCCTGCGTAATTATGTAAAAGTACTTAACTTAGAGTTAACAACAAGGGCTTCTTAACCTCACGGTGGTCTTAAACAAAAATCTAGAATCTGAAGCCAGGACTCAGGGGGAGCCTTTTTAAATAGACCACTGCTTGTTGATTCTCTCTGATTTGTGTGAAAATATTTTTTATTTATTTTTTTTAAATGGCAGGTTAAGTTTGTATTTGGGTATTTGGGATATATATGTTTCTAGGTAATTATCAACAGAATATATCAGAACGTTACTGCTAGTCTTCCCTCTGAAATGCAGATCTGTCCACGTAATACATTTGCTTTCCAGGGGTAAATTAGATGTATATAAGATTCTTGTCCATTTCTAAATGGGGACCGCCTAAGAATAGGCCTGAGATCATGTACCACAGAAAACACTGAATTCAGGTACCAGCAGTAGAAGGAAGGGAGGGGAAATACTAATGATGTATACGGAAACATGCAAATGTGGTGGCTTGGCAATTGGGGATCATTTCCAATAGCAGTTTGGCCTCCCTTGAGACCACATTAACTCAGCTATTCTTGGTCTAGCCAAGCCAGGGGGGACCCCCACCCTTCTCCCACGTAAGACTAAAAGAATGCTAGCAAAGGCGGTTTAAGAAGTGGGGCGCCTGGGGACGCCTGGGTGGCTCAGTTGGTTGGACGACTGCCTTCGGCTCAGGTCGTGATCCCAGAGTCCCGGGATCGAGTCCCGCATCGGGCTCCCAGCTCCACGAGGAGTCTGCTTCTCCCTCTGACCTTCTCCTCGCAAGAAGTGGGGCGCCTGGGTGGCTCAGTTGGTTAAGGGTCTGCCCTCAGCTCAGGTCATGATCCCAGGGTCCTGGGATTGAGCCCCACATTGGGCTCCCTGGTCAGCGGGGAATCTGTTTCTCCCTTTGCCACTCCCCTTGCTTGTGCTTGTGCTCTATCTCTCTGTCAAATAAAGGAAATTTTAAAAAGAAAATGGGAAAAATAAGCCTTCGGAATATAACTTTATTCCTACGTACTCTGAAAGAGATTTATAAATATTGTCCATTTATAAATATTTAATGTAGAGTAGATGGTGCTTCCCCTTGGCAATGATCACTTTAACTTAAAACATTCACATGACCTTTTGTGTATGGATGAGGAAGGATTGTCAAGGTGAATTGTCAAATGGCGAACAAGATTTCTGCCACTTGTGTTATATATAAAGAGGTAAATATGACAATATCCACATGTAGATAGAGTGTTTTTAGAAAATTTACCCAAAGAAGCTGGTGGTTTCCCTTGGGGAGGTGAACTGGTTCCCCAGAACCTGGGTAGAAAAAACATTTGTCACATATGTGGGGTTAATATTTTGTCCCTGTCACTCCTACCCCCAAAATATTTTCACCTCTAATCATTTTAGGAGGTAATCGGAAGCAAAGTCTTTCAGAGTCTAGACACATAAAATATATTTAGCTTGGTGGTCTAATATTGTTAATATATTTGAAGGATGGTGGTAGATTCAGGTGTTTTTTTTGTTTGTTTTTTTTTTACAAGTAGGCAGAGAGAGAGGAGAAAGCAGGCTCCCTGCCGAGCAGAGAGCCCGATGCGGGGCTCGATCCCAGGACCCTGAGATCATGACCCGAGTCGAAGGCAGAGGCTTTAACCCACTGAGCCACCCAGGCGCCCCCAGGAGTTCCATTATTATTGCTCAAAACATGCAAATGAAAGCATGTTTGCCTCAGACCCAGAGATCTCTCAGGCTGTGGTTTGTATTACTGATACATGATGTTAGAGCTGCCCATTCTTGTGGTTGTGGGGGTGCAAAGTGTTGGTTCAAGTGATAAGACCCCATGTCTTATGGATGTGGTTAGTCCACATCCATAATTCTTCACTTCCTCACCATCATGGCACCCCCAACTAGGGGGATGTGAGAACGGAACATGCCACAGCCCAGTGTACAAGGTGGTTGTGATATTCCTCCAGTCATCTCTGGAAGTACTGAAGTTTGGCCAAAATATAAGGCTTGGTTATTCAGGATTTTAAAAGACATTGAATGAAGATGGGACTGGGCTGGCTATATTTTAATTTGGTGAAGGAGGAGTGATTTAAGCCCTCAAATTTATAACCGTACTCAAGGAAAAAGTTTTTATTATGCATAATCTTATTTTCAGCATATATAGTATAAACAAACATGATATAACATCAACTTATACATTGTCTGTGACCTGTCACGCTTCTAAATTTGGTGTTGCCAAGGCTCTTATTAAAACTGTTTCTCACATTGCTGTATCATAGTGAAAATTATTTTTTAAAAAATAGGTTAATTTGCTTATATGGTTCCAACATGTGCAGGCTAGACTTTGGCCTAAATTGGAGCCTTTATTGACGTTGAGTCACACCATTTTATATATAAAGTACTCCAGGAATCTTTGCCAGTTATTTGGCAAACAAGTGTAGAAGGTGCCAGGATTAGTAATTGTTAGAAGAGTGGTTTAGCTTTTATCCAGTGTTTACAGTGTGCCTGACACAATCCTTTGCTGTATTATTCTTTAGCTCATTTAATCCTCACAGTACTTCTGTAATACAATCTCATTATTCCCATTTTACAGATGAGAAAATGAAAACATACAAAGATTAAGTGAATTTTTGGCAGTGCTTAAGTGGGTTAACAGTTAATTTTTTTTTTAATTATAAAGGAATGTTGAAGCACAGGCTAGAATTAAAACCTGAGAATTAGATGTGTGTTATTAATTAGTCACTAGAAAAAGTGATCAAACTTTTAAATAAGGTTTTTAGAACCCATGCGTGGCCTTGCCATTAAAATAAGATACCATGATAAGTTTATCCCTAGAGAGAAAAAACCAGCACAGTCCCATTCTGTTTTTGACTTTAGGAGAGACAACAGGCAAAAGAGATAATGAAGAAATCAGTTTCTTTGTTCTGGAGGTGGGGAGATTGGAGAGAGAATCGTAAGCAGGCTCCACATCCAGTTCGGAGCTAAACACAGAGCTTGATCTCATACGCCTGAGATCATAACCTAAGCCAAAATTAAGAGTTAGACACTAACCAGCTGAGCTACCCAGGAACTCCCCAAATCATTTTCTAATTAAAAAAAAAAAAAAAACCTTCTATAAAAGTCTTTAGATTTTGTGTGAAAGACCAGTCAGGAGCTTGGAAATCATTCTTAACGTGTCTTTGAGGAGCTGTGAATAGGATTGGCACCTTAGCTCAGCCTGTGGAGTGAGTGACTCAGACTCAAGTCCATGTTCCCAGCCCAGCTTAGTCTCTTCAAGCTGCTGAGAAATAAGTGAAATTAAACTGTATAAACAAATGCCTGATGTAGAGAAGAAGCTCACTGTTTGCTCTTGTAGCTGTAAGCTGTGTGTGTAAGGGGTCAGAGGAACAGGGTTATATGATGGGTTGAGGATCTAGGAAACACCCTTCCGTGATCTTCCAGGCTGTCTGAGGGACTGCAGGTACTAGCCATTTATAGTCGAACATGAGGGGAAAAAAAACCAAAATAGTTGGGGTGCCTGGGTAGCTCAGTTGTTCAGCGTCTGCCTTCAGTTTAGGTCATGATCCCAAGGTCCTGGGATTGAGCCCTGCATGGGGCTTCTTGCTCAGCGGGAAGCCTGCTTCTCCCTGCCCCATTCCCCCTGCTTGTGTTCCCTCTCTTGCTTTCTCTCTCTCTCTCTGTGTCAAATAAATAAATAAAATCTTTAAAAAAAAAAAAAACACACAGCAAAATAGTAAGCTGTTAACTTATGTTTGTATGTTTTGAGTTTGTGGTTCTTTGTTTTCTAGGTCCTCATAGAGACTGCTAAAAAGTTAGGACTCCGCTGCCACTCAAAAGGGACAATGGTCACAATCGAGGGACCTCGTTTTAGCTCCCGGGCAGAAAGCTTCATGTTCCGCACCTGGGGGGCAGATGTTATCAACATGACCACAGTTCCAGAGGTGGTTCTCGCTAAGGAGGCTGGGATTTGCTATGCAAGTATTGCCATGGCAACAGATTATGACTCCTGGAAGGAGCACGAGGAAGCGGTAGGTGGAATTCTCTTCCCAACATGTACGGCCTGGATTTCCGGGCCCTGTGGGAGCTGTTGAGAGAGTGTCTTCGCCATTTGTTCTCTTGTATTGGTTCCAGAAAGTGCCTTTCTGCCAGGTTTTAAAGTCAGCCCTGTATATATGGTCAGGTATTTTCTTTATAGTTCTCTTTGAAAGATGATAAAGATCTTCACAGAGAAGAAAAAGACACTTTTATCCACAGATAAACAGGACATCGTGAACATGTAGGTGTGATGGGAATCATAGTGAAATTGGGCCTTTTATTAAGGATGAAAGTGTGTTTTGGTTATAAAATTTCCTTACCATGTGCTACTGGTTATTATGTGTGTTTTCATTACCTCTGCCTGGTAAGAGTACTCTCTCTGTCTATTTAACCTACCGTGACTGCAGGATGTTGGTGTGGGACTATGACAGCAGAGAGACAAGCCTGTGAGGAACGAATATTCTGGGGCTTTGGGGGGGTTAGCGGGGAAGGGCAGAGATAAGCCATACCAGTTAGTATGGTGAGAAGCACATAGCCAGTTGACCCAACCAAATATTTGAAGTCTGGGAAGCCTTTCCAGTGGAAGGGTGGTAGGAAAGACAGGCACACTTGGGTGGGGTGGAGAGGAGGGAGGGAATCAGCACCGTGTAGATTTTGTAAGTATTTCACAGGGGAGGTCAGTGAGGGGTTCTGGGCTGGGAAGATACCGAGGTCTAGCTGGTATGTGAAGACACTGGACCACTTCAGTCAGGCTTCCAAAATAAATATGTTCACTGTGGAAAACTTCAAACGTCAGTAAAAGGAGAAAGGCTAGTGTAAGGAACCACCAGTTACCCATCATACAACGTTACCAGCCACAGCCAGTCTTATGTCCTATTTATGCTCCTACTCACTTCCCGTCATGATTTTGATGTATTTTTCCAGGAAAAAAATTTCCAGAAGGCCTTTACTAAAAAATTAAATAACAAAATAACTACAATACCACTATTGTACCAAAAAATATTGTTATTACTTCCTTAGTATAACCAAATCCAGACTGTTTACATTTTCCTTCTTGTCTGATATAACCTCGTACTCCTTATAATCCACATACTGCATTTAAACGATCTGCCTCTCAAATCTCTTTTCATCTAAGATTCCCCTGTCTCTTCACTCCTTGCATTTCACTTGAAGAAACTGGATCATTTGTCTTGTCCCCGGTCTCATTTAAAAATGGGGGGGAGTGACACCTGGGTGGCTCAGTTGGTTGAGCACCTGACTCAGGGTCCTGGGATTGAGCTCCATGTCAGGCTCACCACTCAGCAGGGAGTCTGCTAGAGATTCCCTCTCTTCCTCGCTTTCTGCCCCGCCTTGCTCGTGCGCGCGCACACAAACACACTCTCTCTCTCTCTCAAATAACTAAATAAAAATCTTTAAGAAATAAAATAGAGAAAGGGCCAAAATTACAGTCAAGGGGTTTTAAAGTAAAGAACAAGTGTGGGGTGGGTTGTTGTGAGCACATTTATGGGAGGTGACCTCTTCTCCTTCCCATCATCTGAGAACGGCTTGTTGCACTGTCCGTTTTCCTGTGAAACAGTAAGATATCCTTACTGTCAGTCCATCTGTGTATATGGAGTTTGGCTGTACTTGAACACAGGTTCTTTGTTTTGTGTGAATACCTTGTACCGACTCCTCAGTGTAATAAACAGTTGCTGACTACTGGGGTATTTTGTGTGCAAGAAACTTCCAGATCCTGACACAGCAGCATCTCTGACTTGGCAGCTCTGGTCACCTAAGGGACAGCTCAGCCTCATGGTGTCGAGAAGCTGCTTCCAGTTAGCAGGAGGGTCCAGCTTCTGCCACTGCCTGAGAGCAGGTTGCTTCCTGACTGTGGCTTTCTGCTCAGTCTGGTGACACTTGTCTCCTCTGCAGAGCACATGGTGCTTTCCTCTACGTGAGGTTTGGAAAGCTGTCAGTTGGAGCCACTTGAGTTAAAAGCAGAGAGACTGAGCTGTGTGTCAGCGGTAAGGCATGAAGGCAGATGATGCTAAGTGCCACAAGGAAAGCACAGACGCAGATGGCGTCATCAACCAGCCATGCATGTCACTGTGCTTTAAACCAGGTGTGCAGCTTGAGGTGGTACAAAGATTTTCTTGCCGACACCCACCTTCAGATTCCTGTTGCTCTATTTACTTGGAACACTGGGCACATTCTTTGATCCATTTACTCTTCGGTGGGATGGAGCCAGAGGTGAGGAGTGGAGGTTGTTTACTTACAGTTCTGACCTTGCAGGATTTCTGGGAGAATGGAACCAAATCCTGTATGTAGAGCAGCTCCTATAGCTTCTGTAGTTCACACGGCCACTATGATGGAGGGGGGAGGGTGTGCGGAAGTGTTTGAAACTTGACATTTGAACTGGACTTTCAACAGAGGGTTAGATTTTATTGTGAGGAGGTTAGTAGAACAGGCATTCTGGGTGGAGCCCAACACCTGGGATAAAGACGAGAAAAAGAGATCAGAGTCTGTACAGAAATACCAGTCAAAGGAAGGGGTGCCTGGGTGGCTCAGTTGGTTAAGTGTCTGCCTTCAGCTCAGGTCATGATCTCAGGGTCCTGGGATCGAGCCCCGCATCGGGCTCTCTACTCAGCAGGGAGCCTGCTTCCTCCTCTCTCTCTCTCTCTTTCTCTGTCTGCCTCTCTGCCTACTTGTGTTCACTGTCAAATAAATAAAATCTTTAAAAAAAAAAAAAGAGCCATGTGCTTATCTTATGATTGGTTAGCCAGTGTAGGAGCAATTTTAAGACTGGAATCCATTTTACTATGGACAGGAGGAGAATTGGCCACATCTTTCCAGACCATGCTAATACATTACACATCTGAGACAGTGTTTCAGACATTTACATTGAAAACCAACAGCGCTCTTCAGAGATGTCATTGGGTTTCTCCCAAGACCTCCCCCGCTGGGACCAAGTCTGCCTTGAAAAATGCAGAACTGGTGTTCAGGGGATTGGAATTGGCATAAACTGACTTTACAGATCGGGTAGGAGCTCAGGAAAATGTTCTGCGGAGAACAGTAGGATGATAAATTGCCAGTAACATCCTGTGCTGTTGTTTCTCTAGGTTTCCGTGGACCGGGTCCTAAAGACCCTGAAAGAAAATGCCAATAAAGCCAAAAGTCTACTCCTCACTACCATACCTCAGATAGGGTCCATGGAATGGTCAGAAACCCTCCATAACCTGAAGGTAAGTACCCTCGGCCATCTGCAAGCAGACACTTGCACAGCTGCCTTTCTCTCTTACTTGCATTTCACCCTTGGGCCAGCTCGTCTTGTATTTTCTACTAGTCCAGAAGTTCTCTACAAGTTTTCATGCTCTTAACCACCATACTAACCAATGTGAAATTGAGTAGTTACATATTTGAGCAAGTAATGCAAGACTTGAAAGTTGAGGTGGTGAGAGTTTTACTGTCTAGTCTGCCAACCTCTTAACATTGTCCAGCTTTGCAGGGCATCCCTAAGTATTGCTTCAGGAGGTTGAGTGTGCTTGTTCTGTACATGGCTTACATTGCTCACGAAGCTGTTTGCTCTTTGGCAAAGTGTTGGCAGCCTTTAAAGCCAAAGCACTAATAGGAATACCAAAACGGTGCCAAGGAATGTCTGCTTAGTGTTGACATTGTATCAGACTAAGACAGTGATTAATGATAAACACGGGATGGGTGGTAGATTGGTAGCTTTTCAACTCTAGTATTAATTCCGAGAATATAATTTAAACTGAGTGCTAAAGCTCAGAGATGCATGATTTTTATTTGGATGTTTTGTGACTCTATTGATTAACCATGTTGGATAAGATGTTGCCTCAAGCCAGTTGGATATTACATTCCCCTAGTATCCAGGCAAGGTAGCCAGCCTGTCCTAAGGTCTAGAACACACCTAGACACTTGGGTCTTATGACAAGTAGCTGAGAGACGATTTGAAAAGTTCATAAAAGCCCTCCCTTGCCTGAACTGCTAACCACCAAGGAGCTATGGAATGAGAGCCACAATTTTAGTATGATGAAGACACTGTGTGGTGGTCAGTGGATTGACAGCTGCTGGGCACTGAAGAGCCATGATTTTAATTGATACCGAATGCCTGGTGGAAGTGCTGCAGCCCAGCTAATTTCAGACTATCAATACAAAACCACTGATAGATACAAAGAGCCGGTTGTCACAAGCGGATACAGCAGGCTGCAGTACTCACCCCTGTAACAAGGTCTCTCTCAGCTCTATGCCCTGGCCAAGTCAAGAATATTGGGACTTGTATTCCGTCTTTTCCCACTAGACTTTAAATCCCTAAGGGACAGGAAACACATGTTTGGTTTCAGCTTATAGACCTAGAAGCTAAATGTTCTTTAATGAATAAATGATAGACCCTCTTTCCCCCATGAAGTGTTTCATCGTAATTGAAATACAGGCAAGCCTTAATTATAATTATGAAAAAGGAGAAACAAATTCGTTTCTAAGAACTGAGGAAAGTCAGTTTAAACTGGAAACTGTTACATTGCCCTGAGTGCAGTGCAATAGAAACAGTAGGACGTTAGCTTGTCTAAATAAGCAAGCTATTGATTATAGGAACTGTGACTCATACTTTTGCTACTGCAAAGGCAATTGTCACCTGCAAGATGTGATTTTTTTTTTTAAGTTTTTCAAGTGACCCCATTTTAACCACAGTCTTTTTTGAATTTGAAGATAATTTCTCAAGCAATAAATTTATTGTTTCAGCTTCATTTTTAAGTAAAAAATGCTTGAATGGGGTGCCTGGGTGGTTCAGTGGGTTAAAGCCTCTGCCTTCGGCTCAGGTCATGATCCCAGGGTCCTGGATCGAGCCCCACTTCGGGCTCTCTGCTCAGCGGGGAGCCTGCTTCCTCCTCTCTCTCTGCCTGCCTCTCTGCCTACTTGTAATGTCTGTCTGTCAAATAAATAAATAAAATCTTTTAAAAAATGCTTGAATGGTAGAAATTCATGTTCTCCTTTCCTGTGAAGTTTCTGAAAGTATGTAAAAATAGTGTGTTTCTGTATGTATGCATTTTTAAAGAGGGTTAATGTGTATAGCTTTCATCAGTTTCTCAAAGACATATATGATCTAAAGAAAGAAAATGAAGAATTGCTGCTCTAGACAATACTGAGACTCATGGCCTCCATTCTGTTGCATTAAGGAACATCCTACTAATAACCCCGTATCTTGGGGTATTCTGGCGTAGCATGTTCAGTCCCCTCTACACTGAAATGTGTATTATCCATTCACTCATTCATTTCGGAAACACTTAGTGAACACCTACTATATGGTCAGCCATGGTTTACAAAGATATATAAGACTTGAAGTGATGAAGAGGATCCTGTTATGTTTAGAGATACTAATGTACTAAAATTTCAAGGATTTTAATCCACTGGGATAAGGTGAATGACAGAGGTTGATTTACATTAATCCAGGCTGGAGGTTGGTGTATGAAACGTATCCTAGTGGAGGTGAAAGGGGGTGGAGGTCCGTGAGAATCTGAACAGCCCTCTTGAAATAAGCACAGCTCACTCTACAGGAAAGGAGAGAGAGGAACTAAGAGTTAGGGGCTGTCGCTAGTCCCACATCTGGTTGGTAGTTTTTAAAGTTTGGTGAACTTGAGAATTTCCTGGGGAGTTTATTGAAAGTGTGTATACCATGACTCTTCAGTCTCTGAAATCAAAATATGATTTTTAATTAAATACTCCTGGCAATTATCCTGATCTTCAGAATCACTACCTACAGCAAATGCTTGGTTAAATGTGACCTGTGCCTGTTTTCTTCCTTTTAGAATATGGCCCAGTTTTCTGTTTTATTACCAAGACATTAAACCAGCATGGCTGCCTAGGTGACAGGAAGACTTCCTAATTCTAGTCATTTGAGAAATTTCGGCTTAACTTGGAAAACACATGGAAAAGACATGCAGCCCTCATGCCCTTGCCTGCTAAGGAAGAACATGATAAGAAGACATGCATGTATCAGAGATGCCTTCTAGAAGGCTTAGACTGCTTCAGGAAATGACCGGTAAACGGAAAAATTCTGACACTTTAGAAAAAAAGATAAGACCCCACCTACCCTTCCACCAGTAAATTTGTAAGAATAAGGTTGGGAGGTACTATCCAGTTCCTATGTTACCAAGGAAATACGAAGAAGAAATGGGAATTCTTAGGCTATTTATTGGTATTACTATAAATTTGTAGTCTTTTTGGAGGGCTGTTTGCTAAAATGTATCGAAAGGCTTAAAAATACTTATACCCTTTGTGCTGGTTACTCTAGGAATTTATCTTTAAAAAATTATCAGAGATACAAAGAATTATATATAGGGAAGAATGTCTAATATTCCATTCCATTAGTTATAATACTAAATATTCAGAACAATCTGAATATCCAACAGTTGGAAGTAAATTACAGCACAGCTCTAATTAGGTTGTGAGGGAGCCAACTGAAGATCATGTTTTCACGTAATATTTAATGTCCTAAAGAAATGGTTGCTCTATAATACGAAATGAAAAAAGGATATGTGCACACATTTTGCATTGCTAATTTCGTTTTAAAGTTCTACATTAATGCACAAAAATACCAGAAATGGATATATAATCTTTTGTTACTGTATTTGGGGTTATATATAATCTTTTGTTACTGTACTTGGGGTTGGGACACTGAATCATTTTAATTTTCTTTATATTTTTCTGTGTCTTCACATTTTTCTACAATGAATATAATCAAATAATAAAGTTATCTTAAAAATAAAAAGGTCCAGTTCTTGAAAACATACTGATGTGAAGCAGAGTTTAAGATGGTAATTCTAAGAAGAGTTCTGTTTGAGTTCCATCTTCAGATTCTGTTAAAAAAGAGGATCATTAATAACTGTATAGTGAGAACGATACTTGGGGCTGCAACAACTTGAGAAAAGCTGGGTGTTTAATCCTCAGAGAGTCTGAAACTCGAAGAGACTAGACACACATGCTAGTGTGTCAGGTATTTTTAAAATTAATATTTGACCTTTGTTTCTACTTTTTATGCGTTGGTGAATTATTTTACGTGTGTTAGTGGTTTGGAGTGTTTCATAAAATGGAAGTTTGCTTCTTCCTCTGCTTTTTGTTGTTCATTATAGGAGTGTGTTTTGTTTTCTCTCACAGGGAGATCCTTTTTTTCCCTCAGAGTTATTACTATTCACTGTGGTCTGTTACTGGATCCTTTAGTCATATAGCCTGTCTGTTTAAAGAGTCTGTAAAGTCAATGTGTTTGTGTCTAGGAGACTGTCTTCGAGATAATAAGCTGCTAGTTGTAAACAACAAAATAAACCGGTTACCCCCCAGCATTGATACTGAGCTGTTTGGGTTACGTGGGATTATGAGTCTTGCATTCCCCAGCACAGGGATCCAATGCTGGTCGCACATTAGAGATACACAGATGATAGCACAGGCCTGAACCCAGGGCTCCCTGTCGTTATAAGCCCTGCACTATAAGCCATACGTACCTTCTTTCCCTCATTCTTAGTACATGTCTGAGGATGTCAAGGCAAAAACGTGTGGGCATTTTTCTTGCTGCCTTCAGAAAGTACAGGTCTCCCTGATAGCTTTCAGGGGTGTCTTTCTTGATTCAGTAGCCTTTTCTAGCAACCTAATTTTCAGATTTCTCATATGGAGTATATTTGTTTTGCTGTTGTTACCCATCAGCCACTCCTTATACAAAGCCAATATAATCTTCTGGATACCTCTTTCTTGAGGACTTTGCTGAGCATTTCTTCCTGGATTGTGTTTTACTTACATCATCTTTCACTTTTCTTTTTTAAGCTATAAAATTAAGGGAACACAGTGATCGGTTTGAGTATTTCAGTTTCCCCAGTGGATTATGGGCATAATGGAAAAGTTGTAGCTTAGTGACTTAGCCCTTTGGAATAGTGCCAAATTACTGAGAAGTGCATTTGCATCTACTTAGAAAACTTTATTGGTAATGCATTGTTTTGCATTGTTTTTCATAATTTTGTGGATGAAACAGAATAGTTCATATGTAGAGTGTTAACCAAAAAAGATGGAGAAGGCTGGAATACCAAGGTTATATTTGAGACCTGAAGTGTTTTGCGTATCAGCCCCAGTCACTCTGGAGTTGTTTGTAATAGTCAAAAGCTTAGGAATGGCTAAAATTCTCAATGGTGGCATCTAAATAAGGTACGTCAATTCAAATAAATGATGCTTTATCTTTATGCACTAGTATAGAATCATGTCTGGTTAAAGTGGAAATCAGAAAAATATGTGGAATAAAATAAGAATGCAGTTCAGGTGTGTGGATAGCATATTTATGCTTTATGTTCCTAGAAAGTTTCTGGTAAGAAACTTAGTAATAGGGGCTGCTGGGTGGCTCAATCAGTTAAGCATCTGCCTTCTGCTTAGGTGATGATTCCAGGGTCCTGGGTTAAGCCCAGTCAGGCTCCTTGCTCAGTGGAAAGTCTGCTTCTCCCTCTTCCTCTGTCCCTCCCTCCCTCTCATTTTCTCTTTCTCTCAAATAAATAAATCTTAAAAAAAAAAAGCTCAGTGATAATCTCTGAGATATGAAGGGTGTGAGCACTGGGAAGATCATAACACATAAGTAAGGGTTAAATTAAATTAAACTGAGTATCTCTAACCATTGAAAGGAAAACAGAATTTCAAATATTTGAAGGGCTGTCACTCAGTTAAGGACTTCCCCATCTCCCTATTTGGTAGACCTCCATAAAAGCAGGAACTTCATCTTTTTCATTTGGGATCTTCAGTTCCTTGTACTCAGCACAAGTTCAACGAATATTTGTATACATGAGAATTAAACCCTATCTTTCCTCTGTGACTCACCTGATCCAAGACCTCACTCTAGTGGTTGCCTATCTCTCCATGCTCAAATTTTCCCTCATTGTATCATTTCTCCCAGTGCATAAATTTAAAAAAATTTTAATTTGTACCTACCCCATTAAAAAAAAATCTTGGCCACAAATCAGTGTGCTCTTTGTCTTACTGCTTTGCCTTTCTTTGGGATATAGCTCCCAAAGATCTCTTTTGTCTCCAGTTCCTCTTTCTTGTTTCTTCAGTTCACTTCAATCCAGATTTTGCCAGCACCCCACTTTCAATACCACCATCACCACTCTCAAGGTCACCTCCTTACTAAATCTTCTGGTCAGTTCTGAGACTTCATCTTTCTTTTCCTATCAGCAGCATATGATACATTTATTTAATCCCTCCCTTCTCCTTGATAAATACTCTTCACATGGCTTCCAAGGACACCACACTCCATTTTCTTTCTACCTCAGTGGTTGCTACTCAGTCTTTTCTGGTTCCTGCTGTTCTCTCAGATCTTTTAAAGTTACCTGATCCAGGCCTCAACTCTTGGACTTCTCCATCTTCACTCATTCCTCAGTGACTGGTTCCAGTCCCCAACCTCCCACCCCCACCCCCAAATCTACCTCAGCACTCCCTCATCTTGGTTGTTGGCAGTTTGATCCTTCCAGTCCCTCAGACCAAAAACATGGAGTTACTCTTGACTCTTCAAAACCCACATTCACATCAGGAATAACAGCACATCTCAAATCAGATGCTAAATTTTCATCAGCAATAATCTGATCTGTATTAAATTTTATAAATTTTACTATGAAAGGTAGATCCAGGGGTGCCTGTGTAGCTCAGTTAAGCATCTGCCTTCTGCCCAGGTCATGATCCCTGTGCCCTGGGATCCAGGCCCACATAAGGATTCCTGCTCAGTGGGGAATCTGCTTCTCCCTCTCCTCCCCCATCCCCCGCTTGTGCTCTCTCGTGCATGCACTCTCTTTCTCTCTGTCAAAAAAAAAAAAAAAATGGTTTCTGCTCTGGACTTAATAAGATCTATTTTTTAAAATAATTTTTTAAATTATTTATTTGACAGAGCGAGAGAGCACAAGCAGGGGAAACAGAGGGGGGGGAGACTCCCTGCTGAGCAGGGAGCCCAATGCAGGTCTCCCAGGATGCCAGGATCATGACCTGAGCCGAAGGCAGACACTTAACCAAATGAGCCACCCAGGCACTCCTAGAATCTATTGAAAAAAAAAAGAAAGGAAGGAAGAAAGAAAGAAAGAAAGGTAGATCCACATACACAAGTCATTGCAAGTATATTGACACACCAATTTTTAAATTTCAGTTGAATTAAAATCATATACTAAAATTATAAATTCAGTGGTGCCTGGGGGACTTAGTCAGTCACGCAGCCAGCTCTTCATTTCGGCCCAAGTCATGATCTCAGGGTTGTGGGATGGGAGCCCAGCAGGAAGTCTGCTTGTCCTTCTCCCATCCCCTGCTTACTCTCGTCTCTCAAATAAATAAGTAAAATCTTAAGAAAAATAAAATTATAAATTCATTTTCTCAATTAGCTACATTTCAAGTGTTTGACAGCCACACATGTCTAAATGGCCCCAGTATGGGACAGAGCAGCTCTTAGACCTCAGGTCTAAGCCGGCTGGTCTCCCTCTTGCTTCTGCCCTTTGTTGTCTCTCCACCTGAAAGACTCTGGTCTACCACCACCCTCCTTTATCTGGCTCATTGGCTGGCTGGCCTTTCTCTGTGTTCCCCAAACACACTGTTTTGTTATAGTACTTGTCTATTAAAGTTCTATTGTAGTACTTGTCACACTATAATTGCCCGATTCATTGTCTAATTAGCATAGTAACTGATGCATAAATGTTACTGTATATATTGGTTAAATATATAAATAAATCCATGACATTTCTGCCTATGGGAATTTTAGTCATGCTTCCATTTCCAAATCACTTCTCCCTAAGCCTAGAGTTTGGCTCCTTGTAACAGTTCAATTCATGGTAAGTATCATAGTGTCCTGGCATGTCAAGCCCCATGTCCAGCTCCCACCTCAGCGGGGATTCTGCTTTTCCCTTTCCCTCTGCCTCTCCTCCTGCTTATGCTCTCTCTGCCTCTCTCTCTCTCAAATGAATAAATAAAATCTTTTTTAAAAATGAGCAATCAATAAAAAGTTGTTGGTTTTACCTCACTCAGTAAACTGAACACACACAGAAATTGAACAGCTGATCAATCAGTAGGATCTTGAAGAAATAATTTTTGAAAAAGTTCAAACACCAAAATACCTAAGTGTTTTAGAATTCAGCATGTAATTTAAAAAAATGTGTGTTTGATTTCTTAGGTATTTTGTTGCAGAGCATTTTTTTTTTTTTTTTGAAAATAAAAACAAAAACATTTGATGATTTCATTTAGGGAAAATTAACAGGAAGTTGTCAGTATTTTCAAACGATGCCCTCAGCTTTATAGATGATTCAGGTTTAAAAAGTCTATATATCAGAATATGATGATGCATTCATTAACTGCTCTTTTTGACCTCATTTTAGTTTACAGATTTCCTCCCTGTAAGGATCAAGATCACAAGGTTGAAGCAGGAAGGAATAGGAAAGTCAATTCCAAATGTATACACAAATACAAAGGATAGTAATGAACCTTTATCTATTACCCAGCTCCAAGAATTATCTCATAGCCAATGTGTTTTTTCTATATTCCCACCCCCTACACTCCTCCCATGTTATTTTGAAGCATTTCATATGCATCATATAATTTCTTCCATGAGTATTTCCATGTTACTTCTAAAGGGTAACTATTTTTAAGGGAGCCACAATTTCATTAGTACACATTTGAAAATAAATTAAAATTCCCTCATGGCACCAAATATGCAGTGAATATTCAAAAGTTCAAATATCTTGGGGTGCCTGGCTGGCTCATTCAGTTAAGCGTTTGGCTTGTGATTTCGGCTCAGGTCATGATCTCGGGGCCATGAGATCGAGCCCTCAACAGGCTCTGCACTGAGTGTGGTACCTGCTTGAGATTCTTTATCTCCCTCTCCCTCTGTCCCATCCCCCCTCAAATAAGTAAATAAATAAATAAATAAAATTTAATTATATATGTCTTAATACACAGAAAGTATTTCATAAAATTTAGTAGTCATGGCAAACAAGTTTAGTAAACAAGAAATTCTTTAAAATTTAAGAATAGATCAGATATATACTATGAAATACATACTGATAAATGGCTAGAAACAAAGCCATAAGAAAAGAAAATATAAGGAAACAATGAGACTCTATCTTAAAATACCAGGCAGATTTAAAAAAAACTAAACGGGCACCTGGGTGGCTTAGTCGTTAGGCATCTGCCTTCGGCTCAGGTCATGATCCCAGGGTCCTGGGATGGAGCCCCACACTGGGCTCCCTGCTCAGTTGGGGAGTCTGCTTTTCCCTCTCCCACTTCCGCCACTTATGATCCCTCTCTCACTGTCTCTCTCTCTCTGCCAAATAAATAAATGAAATCTTTAAAACAAACAAAAAACTAGTACTAAAGGAAATTTAAAATATAATCAATACAATTAAAAACTCAAAAGAGTAATTCAGAACATTAGAGTTGGAGAGAAAATTGGTTAGCTGGATTATGAACTAAAATTCAGAATATAGAGAGAAATTGAGATGGAAGACACAGCAGACAGCTTGAAATGTAAGACACGGCCGAAGTCCCAATATAAATCTTACTGGAGAGAATACATGTTCCAGAAAGAGGAAATAAAGAAGATGGGTGGCATTCCTCTGATTCTCAGCATATAGCATAAGGAATTCTGTGGACAACCTCACCAGCAAAATCAGTGAAAATTATTTCAAAACAACTAATCAAAATCTCTGGATATGGCTGAAGAACACTTAGCAACAAAATAAACATGCATCCAAGAGAATTTACTAGAACATATTAGGAAGGATGGCTGTCTGTGGTGTTTGAACTGAAAAATCTGCTTCCCCTTTCCTCCCTCCCAGTTCAGCAAGATGGAAACTTTACTTTAGACAGGTGCAGCCAAGAACACAGAGTTTCATCTCCCCTAGTTTCCAGTTGGAGAACTATCATCCCAGGAGGGGTAGGATTCAGTATTTCTCATCCTGTCCCCTACCTCTCTGCAACTGAGGCTACGTTAAAGGCAAGTGTCAGTGAGAGATGAAGTCTTTCTTCTATCCAGCCTCTGAGGAACTCTACCTTGTATGTGGTGTTACTGAGAATACAGGGACACTAATCATCCTTCCCCCAGCCTGTAACATGGGGAGAGTCAAGCAAAAAACAAAAACAAAAACAAAAAAAAACTGAAGATACTGCCCTCCCATCCCCACAACCAACCACCACCACTGGCATTCAGCTCCTCAACTGGGAGTGTCATTCAGAGAGAAGCTTGCCATTATCCTCACTTCCAGCCCCATAGCCATAACTCAAGAGATTTTGCTTTGAAGGAGAGTAAGTAATAAACCAGAGAACTCCAGTTCTTTACCTAAAGGAACTGCCTTCATTTGCAACAGAGTGTGGAGAAGTTCAAGCCTAAGGGTGCTCCCCCAAAACAGTGAAGGTAGTAGTGAAGGGCAATTTGGATGATAGGGAAGGGAAACTTGGATGATATTGGTAGAATCATTTGACATATAAGCTAAAGTGGACCAGCTTATGGTCCAGGAAAAACATTGCTGACAGAAGATTGTCTGGGATCAGAACAAACATCAGTAACCGACTTCAGAACTACTCTTTCGAAGGAGTCCCAATTTCATTGGTTTGGCTTATAAGCATTTATGCCCTGGCGTATTGTTGTAAGCAAAATAAATAAATAAATAAATAAATCACCCAGCAATAGTTTAACAGCTGGGTATGACCAGGGAAAGGGACAACCATAGAGAACCTTGGAAAAAACCATTGTTGAGGACACCTGGGAGTCTCAGTCAAGCATCTGCCTTCAGCTTAGGTCACAATCCCAGAGTCCTGGGATTGAGCCCAACATTGGGTTCCCTGCTCATCGGGAAGCAGAGAGCCTGATGCGGGGCTGCTTCTCCCTCTCCCACTCCCCCTGCTTGTGTTCCCTCTCTCCCTGTGTCTCTCGATGTCAAAAAATAAAATCTTAAAAAACAAACAAACAAACAAACAACCACTATTAACCCAGGGTGACTACACATAACCCAAGGATATGCTCTCTAAAGAACAATACCAGAAGCTTACTGGTGCAAGAGACAAAGAGACTCCAATAAAATAATGTGTTACTAAACAAATAATCAAAGAACAATAAGGAGCAGCAGAAGGGAGACACCAGTACTCAGATTTGCTGCAATATATTATCTAAAGTGTCATGATTCCAATAAAAACGATTAGTCATGCAAGGAAACAGGAAAGTATGACCCATACGCTGGAAAAAAGCAGACAACAGAAACTGCCTGTAGAGCAATCAGATGTCAAGTTTTAACAAAGTTTTCAAAGTAACCATTATAAACATGTTCAAAGAACTGAAGGGAACCATGATTAAAGAGTTAAGACGGTATGATGAACACGTTGCAGCAAATAGAAGATATCAATAAAAGGATAGAAATTATTTTTAAGAAATTCTAGAGTAGAAAAGTACAATGACTAATGGGAAAAATTCACTAAAGAGGCAGCAACAGTAGATTTGATTTAGAAGAAATAATTAGCAAATTTTAATAAAGTTCAATAGAGATTATACAACCTGAAGAGCAGACATAAAAGAATGAAGAAAAATGAAGAGAGCTTCAGAGCAAAATAAACCTACAGCAAGACAAAAGGAAATAGATTAGAATGGAAATTAATAAAACAGAGAATAGAAAAAATATAGAAAATCAATTAAAAAGCTGATTCTCTGAAAAGAACAACAAAATTCACAAAACTTTAGCTTGATTAATCAAGACAAAAGAGATGGCATTCAAATTGCTGGAATTAGAAATGAAAAATGAGACATCCTACTGTTGTCAGAGAAATAAAGAGGATTATAAAAGAGTACTATGAACAATTCTATGCAACAAATTAGATATCCCAAATAAAACAGGCAAAGTCCTGGAAACACAAATTTCTTTTTTTTTTTCTAAAGATTTTATTTATTTATTTGACAGAGAGAGAGAGAGATCACAAGCAGGCAGAGAGGCAGGCAGAGAGAGAGGAGGAAGCAGGCTCCCTGCTGAGCAGAGAGTCCGACATGGGGCTCGATCCCAAGACCTGAGATCATGACCCAAGCTGAAGGCAGAGGCCTTAACCCACTGAGCCACCCAGGCGCCCCAACACAAATTTCTAAATTGACTTGAGAATAAAAAGACAATCTGAGTAGACCTACAATAAGAAATTAAATAGGGGCACCTGGGTGGCTCAGTGGGTTAAAGCCTCTGCCTTCAGCTCGGGTCATGATCCCAGGGTCCTGGGATCAAGCCCCACATCGGGCTCTGCTCAGCAGGGAGCCTGCTTCCCCCTCTCTCCCTCTGCCTGCCTCCTTACTTACTTGGGATCTCTATCTGTCAAATAAATAAATAAAATCTTTTTTAAAAAGATTAAATAATAATAGATACAGAAAAAACATCTGACAAAATTCAATACCCTTTTGTGATAAAACTATCAATAAACTAGGAATTTAGAGAAAATTCCCTTAACATAATAAAGGTCATATGTGAATAGCCCACAGTTAACATCACACTGAGCAGTGAAATATGGAAAGCTGTTTCTAAAACCGAAAAATCAGCAAAAAGGCAAGGATGCCTATTCTTTCCACCTCAATTCAACATAATACTGGAAATCTTAGCCACCACAATTAAATAAGAAAATAAAAGGCACCCAAATTGGAAAGGAAGAAGTAAAATTATCTCTGCGGATGGCATAATCTTACATGTAGAAAACTCTGAAGACTAAAACAAAACAAACAAACAAAAAACCCCCAACTATTAGAATTATTAATTCAGTAATGTGGTATGATACAAAGTCAATGTAGAAAAATCAATTTGTTTCTATACACTAAGGGTGAACTATGTAGAAAGAAAAAGTCCCATTAGCAATTAGCATCAAAAAGAAGAAAATGCTTTGAAATAAACTTAGCTAATGAGATTAAAGACTTGTATGGGGGGGGGGCGCCTGGGTGGCTCAGTGGGTTAAGCCTCTGCCTTCAGCTCAGGTCATGATCTCAGGGTCCTAGGATCGAGCCCCACATCGGGCTCTCTGCTCGGTGGGGAGCCTGCTTCTCCCGCTCTCTCTCTCTGCCTGCCTCTGCCTACTTGTGATCTCTCTGTTGGATAAATAAATAAAATCTTTTTTTAAAAAATGAGCTAAAGAGTGAATGGACATTTCTCTAAAGAAGACATGTAAATGGTTATCAGGTATATGAAAAAATGCTCCAACATCACTAATTACTAGGGAACGTAAATCAAAACGACAATGAAATATCACTTCACTTTGTCAGGGTGGCTATTATAAACAAAACAAAACAAAAACAAACCCACAAGTGTGGGTGAGCATATAGGGAATGTGGAACACTTGTGCACTGGTGGTGGGAATGCAAAATGATGTAACTACTATGGCAAATAGAATGGAGATTAAAATTAAAAATTAAACTACATGATCCAGCAATCCCACTTCTGGATATTTCCAAAAGAACTGAAAGAAGATCTTTAAAAATATTAGCATTCCCATATTCATTGCAACACCATGCACAATAACCAAGATGTGGAAACAACGTAGATATTCATCAAAAGATAAATGGATAAAGAAATTGTGGTATACACATACAATGGAAAAGAAGCCTTTAAAAAGAAAGTAATTCTTTGGGGTAAATACCCAGTAGGATAATTGCTGGGTATTTACCCTAAAGATATAAATGTCGAGGGGCGCTGGGGTGGCTCAGTGGGTTAAAGCCTCTGCCTTCAGCTCAGGCCGTGATCCCAGGGTCCTAGGATTGAGCCCCGCATTGGGCTCTCTGGGGGGAGCCTGCTTCCTCCTCTCTCTCTGCCTGCCTCTCTGCCTACTTGGGATCTTTGTCTGTCAAATAAATAAATCTTTTAAAAAAAGAGATATAAATGTCATGATCTGAAGGGACATGTACACCCAAATATTTATAGCAGCAATGTCCACAATAGCCAAACTATGGAATGAACTTAGGTGTCCATCAACAGAAGAATGGATAAAGAAGATGTGGTATATACATATATATACAATGGAATATTATGCAGCCATCAAAAAATTAAATCTTGCCATTTGCAAGGACGTGGATGGAACTATTATGCTAAGCGAATCAGAGTAAGACAATTACATTATCTCACTAATTTGAGGAATTTGAGAAACAAGACAGAGGATCATAGGGAAAGGAAGGGAAAAATGAAACAAGATGAAACCAGAGAGGGAGACAAACCATAGGAGACTCTTAATCTCAGGAAACAAACAGGGCTGCTGGAGTGGAGGGGGGTGGATGGCATGGGGTGGCTGGGTGATGGACACTGGGGAGGGTATGCGCTATGGTGAGTGCTGAGAATTGTGTAAGACTGATGAATCACAGGGGCACTTGGATGGCTCAGTTGGTAAAGCGTCTGCCTTCAGCTTAGGTCATGATCCCAGGGTCCTGGGGTTGAGCCCACATCAGGCTTCTTGCTCAGCCAGGAGCCTGCTTCTCCTTCTCCTACTCCCCCTGCTTGTGTTCCCTCTCTCGATGTGTCCTTCTCTGTTAAATAAATAAAATCTTTTAAAAAAAATACTGATGACTCACTGACCTATACCCCTGAAACAAGTAACATATGTTAATAAAAAAAAAAGAAAGAAGGCAGTTCTGCCATACGCAACAACATAAATGAACCTTGAAGACATTATGCTATGTGGAATAAACCAGTCACAGAAAGACAAAATATTATATGATTTTACTTACATGAGGTATTTAAAAACAGTCAAATTCATAAAATCAAAATGTGTAACTGTGGTTGCCAGGGACTGGAGAAAGGGGAAATGTGAATTATTAATCAACAGCCGTAAAGTTTCAGTAATCACAAGATGAGTAAGTTCTAGAGATTTCCTCTACAACATTATACCTACAGTCAGTAATATAATATTGTGTGCTTAAAAAATTGTTAAGAGGAATGCTTGGGTGGCTCAGTCAAGCATCTAACTCTTGATTTTGGTTCAGTTCATGAGCTCAAGTTTGTGAGGAAAAGCCCCACATGGAGCTCTACACTCAGCAGGGAGTCTGCTTGATATTCTCTCTCACCCTCTCCCTCTGTTCCTCTCCCCACACCTGCCGCATGCGTGAGCTCTCTCTCTCTGTAGAGTAAATAAATTTTTTAAAATATTTTATTTATTTGAGAAAGAGGACAAGCACAAGCTGGGGAAGGAGCAGAGGGACAAACAGACTCCGCACTGAGCAGGGAGCCTAACATAGGGCTTGATCCCAGGACCCCGAGATCATGACCTGAGCCGATGCCAGATTGCTTACCCAACTGAGCCGTCCAAGGCACCCTAATAAATAAATCTTTAAAAAACACTGTTAAGAGGGTAAATCTCGTGTTAAGTGTTCTTACTAAAATTAAAGCTTTTTAAAAAAATGATTTATTGGGACGCCTGGGTGGCTCAGTGGGTTAAGCCACTGCCGTTGGCTCAGGTCAGGATCCCAGGGTCCTGGGATCGAGCCCCGCATCGGGCTCTCTGCTCAGCAAGGAGCCTGTTTCTCTCTCCGCCTCTGCCTGCTTCTCTGCCTGCTTGTGTGCGTGTGCTCTCGCTCTCTCTCTCTTTCTCTCTGATAAATAAATAAATAAGTAAAATCTTTAAAAATAAATAATAAAAAAATTAAAAAAGATTTATTTATTTATTCTAGAGAGAGAGAGCACACACACAAGGTGGGGCAGAGGGAGAGAGAGAGAGAATCCTAAGCAGAGTCCCCGCTGAGAAAAGAGCCTGATGTGGGTTGAGATGAGACCCTGTGATCATGACCTGAGCCAAAAGCAAGAGCTGGGTGCTCAACTGACTGAGCCACCCAGGCCCCTCCTAAAATTAAAGTTTTTAAAAAATGCTAAGATGGTCTACTGGGTTAGATTAATGTGTTAACATGGCTGTGTTCCCTTTTGAGACTCTAGGTATAATTTGTTTCTTGTCTTTGTGGGTAACTCTCTAGAGGTCACCCCCATTCCTTGATTTATTGCATCCTCCTTCCATCTTGAAAGCCAGTAACATTAAGCTGTGTCCTTTTCATACTGCTATCTCTCTGGTTCTCTTTGTTCTGGCTCCCTCTTTTATTCCTAAGAATTGTGATATGTTGGGCCCATCTGGATATCCAGAATAAGCTCTCTATATGTGGCAGACCCCAAATACCTGGAATCCCTGGAACCTATGGTTGTTACTTTTATGGAAAAAAAAGGGACTTTGCATGTGTAATTAAGTTAAGGATCCTGGAATGAGGAAATTATCCTGGATTATCTAGGTGAGCTTTAAATATAATCTCAAGCATCCTTATAAGAGAGAGACCAAGGAGATTTGACAACAGGAAGGTGAAGGAGATATGATGACAGAAGCAGAGATTAGAGAGAGTGCTCTGAAGGCAGAGGAAGTCATGCAATACAAGTAGCCACTTGTTGAAAAAAGCAAGGTATGGGACTTTCCCCTCAGAGCTTCCAGAAAGAACCTGCCCTACATTTTCAATCTAGCCCAGTGAAACTTATTTCATTCAGTCTTCTGAACTCCAGAACTGTAAGTGTATAAAAACTGTGCTGTTTTAAGCTACTAAATGTGTGGTGATTTGTCATAGCAGCAATAGGAAACTAATACATCATATGAAAGTCTGCTGATTACCAACCTTAATTCCATCTCTAACCTTAATTTCATTTTGCCTTGAAACCCAATATATTCACAGGCTCTAGAGATTAGGACACACACAGCTTGTGGGGAAAAGCATTATACTGCTTACCACAACTTGACATACACTGAAAATAAATTCTAGGTGAATAAAATATGTAAATGTCAAATAATAACTGAATATATAGGAGAATGTGTGTGTACAATCCTGGGTGTATAAAACACCTTAAACATGATAACAAACTTATCTTTTTTAAAGATTGGTTGGCACATTAGTTTCCATCAAAAAATTTAAATTCTGTAGGTAGAATATATATTATTCAATGTATATAATACCATACACAAAGTAATAATACAAGAACAAGCTGGCAGACATTTGTAATGTATATAACCAAGGACTAATAGCCTCAGAGGAAAAGGAAGAAAGAAAAAGTAAGTGTCTGAATATATGAAACAGATGCATGTATAGCTATGTTCTTTAGGGCATCCTATACTAGTAAAAATTGAAAACAACTTAAATGTCCATCAGTAGGGGAATTATTAAGTAAATGGTACACTTTTCTATATTATAGGCTATCTTCAGCAGTTTAAAAGAATAAGGGAGAGTTTTTATGACTGTAAAAATCTCCAAGACATATTGATATTTTAGCCAGTTACAGAACAGTGCAGACTTTATGATGCATATCATATAAGGGGAGAAGCAACATGCACCAAACAAAACCACAAGTCTTAAAGGATCTCCCCCACCTTTATGAGAGTATCAGCAGCTACCCCTGTGGAGCAGCAAAGGGAAACATTAGTTTTGTTTTATATGATTCGAATGCACATTCACTCATGTATAAACTACCTAATTTAGTTTAAAGCGCAGAGTTTTGTCTTGCTCATCATTGTATCTAAGCACCTAGCTCAGTACTGCAAAGGTAATGTTTGTTTAATAACAGAAGTCCAAGGGGGTGAGACTTAACTGCTAATGCTAAAACCTATGCTGGTGAGAAGTTGGGTGGTATGCTTAAATTCTTCCTGCTTCAAGTCCACCTTGGTCTTTCTCTGGGAACTATTTTGGGTAAACTGAAGACTTGAGCCAGGGGAGAGAGAGAGAGTGTGTGTGTGTGTGTGTGTACTAAAACGTATAATAAATTTTATGTCTAATACAGGCAACAACTCTGCAAAATAGTCACTCTTGTACCCATTTTACAAATGAGGAAACTAAGGCTTAGATAAGGCCTCACTAACTGAAATACCCTGATGTCTCTTCTTTTTTTATCTTCCTGTTAATGCAACGTTGACAGTTGCAGAATTCTTATGAAATAGAATGTGGTCAGTTCTAGAAAAACTTCCTGCTACCAGTGCTTGGCTTACTTTAATAGTTATTTATTTGTATTAGGTAGTTCAAACACTTGATTTTAAAACTGGTAGCAAATTATATTCTGTACAAAATAAATCTCCTTCCACACGGCCCCCAGCTATCCATGTCCTTCCCCTGAAGCAACACTCAACAATATTTTGCATGTCTTTCCAGAAATATTTAATGTATGAACAGCACATATACAAATAATTCTAAAATTTAATTTGAACTATTTTACATACTTTATCCTCTACCACTCTCTTTTTTTACTCTCACAATGTATCTTGAAAATCACTATATTTTTGCTAGATCTGCTGCATTCTGTTTAGTAGCTATATATTATGAATATTAGGGAAGCCTCATAAATTCATTAATCCCTCCCCATTTATGGCCCTTGAAATTGTCTTACGTCTTTTGTTATTACAAAACTATAGTTACTATTCTTACACATGGGCCATTTTGCACACATATAAATGTGTCTTCAGAATAATTTCTAGAGAGAGAATTACTGAATCAAAGAGATGTCCCTGTAAATTTTTCATCAGTACTGCTGACTTTTCTCTGTGGCTGTCATATAAATTTATCCCCTCCAGCAATATTATCCACACTCTGACACTACAAAAACACTTTGCACAAGAGGAAAAGAATGAAAAGAAAATTGATCTTATTTGCATATAGGCTTATTTTTAACCTTGCCCAGGGGTTAGTAACACAGTTGCATCAAAGACCCATTTCCTGGGACAGTACTACCTTCTAACTGAAATTGTGAAATCGAGTCCCTTCTCTTTCTTTTACTTTATACATGATTGATCTACTTCATTCAGGATGGGCATGGAAATTATTAATTCTATTCTTCCATATAGCAGAAAACTCTGCTTTGGGGCTGACTGGTCCCTCACAACCCTGGATCAATTTCTGATTGCACACTCCAGAAGTATCCATCTTTGGTTCAGTGGTGGACCCACTGGACAACTGCCCCTTTCTGAGAACTATTTATCTGAGGTACTTTCCCTGGCAAAGAGATACACAGTCCCCCATTTCTCTCTTCCCTCCTTTCATCAATCTCATTTCAAAGATCCTTAGGAAAACATTTTATTTGATTATTGTTTAGCTTTATGCAAAGTAGTTTTCTCAGTTTCCCATCTATATAGATTCCTTGATGTGTACAGCCAAATTTTATTTTGTCTTACTGTTCCTATCTGAAGCTTGAGAGTATGGCAACTAATTAAAAACTTTTTACATGTTAGGGATGCCTAGGTGGCTCAGTCAGTTAAGCAGCTGCCTTAGGCTCAGGTCATGATCTCAGGGTCCTGGGTGCCAGCCCTGCGTTGGGATCCCTGCTCGGTGGGGAGCCTGCTTCTCTCTTGGCCTCTGCCCGCCACTCTGCCTGCTTGTGCTTTCTCTCTCTCTGACAAATGGATAAATTAAATCTTTAACAAAAAAACTTTTTACATGTTAAAATAGCTTTAAAATAGTATACAGATTTATCAGACTTGGTTACTTAGAAGTTGGGTTAGAAGAATCCTCAGATTTATTTCCTGGATTGCTAACTTTGTATTTCATCTGTACCAACAGTTTTCACACCTAAGCCAGTGACAACAATAAGAAAATCAGTCCATTAAATGATTTATAATGAGAGGAACACGATTTCTCTCTTTCTCTTTCTTCATCTCCAATAAAGAGAAAGCACTGGGTGCTAGGGTGGCTCAGCCTGTTAAGTGTCTGCTTTGGGCTCAGGTCCTGGCATCCCAGGGGCATGGGACCAAGGCCCACATGGGGCTCCTTGCTCAGCAAGGAGCCTGGTTCTCCCTCTGCCTACCGCTCCTCCTACTTGTACACTCGCTTGCTCTCTCTCTCTCTGACAAATAAGTAAATAAATAAAATCTTTGAAAAAGAAAGAAAGAAAAAATACTATCACTAGCTTCTTCTGGGTAGAACATGTTGATTAGTTTTCTTACTCATTAAAAATTATCTTTGGTGATCTTTACCAAATCAAGAAGGCTCAGCTTGGTTGGGGAACAAGTATGGTTTTAGTCTGTTAATAATTTTTTCCCCTGCAATAAGGAGAAAGGACTCTCTCAGGGGAGAACTAAAACAGAACATAGGAAGACTTATGGCCACCACATATACCTCCTGTTTTGTTTTTAATCCTTCTTTTGAGATGATGAGCCCTTTACTCCTACTGCCTAACTCAGTGTCTGGCATACAACAGGTACTCAGTGATTATTTCTGGAATGAATTAGTGAATGGGAAAATTACTTACAGTTAGAATTCTTCACTCTCTCTCCTTCAGATCTCTCATACATTTTTTTTTCCTAGTAAGCAAGAGTGCAAGTACGATCTGGAGCGGCTACATTATCCATCTAAATGGAGACAGAGGTTAGGGATTGATTGTTCTCAGTATTTAAAGATAACGTAATCTCAAAAGAGTAGTCCAAAGAGAGAACGTTTAAGAGCTATTTTCTCAGACTTGTTCTTTGGCTGCAACCTCTCAAGAGAAAGAGTTTTCTAAGACCAAATTATCTACAGATAGGACTGTGGCAACGCCCAAGCATTGTGTCCGCTATTTGATGAAAAGAGGACTGAGAATTCACAAAACTGTCGTTCAGACAATTCATTTAAAGGAAAAGAAGTGGCTTATGATAATGAAGTATTCACTTAAAAATATGTTTATTTGCTTATTTACGTGAGTGTTATTGCTTAAACCGGGGCCGTGAGACCTGAAAAGGAGGTGCAAGAGGTGGGGAGCCAGCCCCTCGCACCCGGCCGCTTGGGGGTGCGCGGGGCCCAGGTTAGATCACCGCCGCTTTACGTCTGAGAGGCGTGGCCGCGTCCAGGACCGTTTCCCGGTTTCCAGTTCGCCCGGGCCAGGCTGCGCTCCAGCCTTAGCTTAAAAAATGCCGCAGTGCAGCACCGCCTTTTCTGTTTTACCTTTGTTCCCTGCCCGCCCGCCCGCTCCCCTCACGCCTACACACCCCACGGCTGGTTGCCTCGGACATTTGGTCGGTTGCCACGGGAAAGCCCCTGTCTCAGCGCGGAGCTGTGGTCTTGCAGCCGCGCCTCGCTCTTTTTTCTTCCTCTGCTGTTCTCGCACCTTCCTCTCTTTCCCCCTCTCTTCTTTTTCTATCCATGGAAAGTCGACCTCGCGTTTCTCAAACGCACCTATGCGACCCAGGCCCACGGCCGAAGCTTCACTCCCAGATCCCTCCGCGAAGGCGCGGGCGGGCGCGCGGGCGTGGGCGTGCGCGCGGGCTGGCGTGCGCGCGGGTGGCGTGCGGGGAGACGCGCACGTGGAGCCTCGGCGAGCTCGCGGCCCCAGCGGGCCTCGGAGAGAAGAGCCGCCTGACCCGAGGGCCCCGGGGCTTCCGAGTAGGCGCCAGTGCAGTTCCTGAGGCGCCCACGCCACAGCGGAGCCTGCTGGCTAAGGGTAGGATAGTGACTCTGTGTCTGTGGGGGGGGGGGGGGGGGGGACTCGCGGACGCGCACGCGCGCGCAGGACAGTTGAGCAAGGAGGAGTGAGCTCCTACAATCCGGAGGAGCGGGAGGAGAAGGAAATGTGGGAAACATTTGAAGGGACATAGCTTAGTATCAGAGCTAGATATATTAAGAGAAATGGTGAGGGACAGATACCCACATGGTGGTAAGGTCGGTAGTGGGGCACTGAATCATAGTCAGGCGGGATGTATGGGGGAAGGAACTTGGCCCATCAGAAGCAGTTGGCCATTATACTCTAATAGAAAACAAAAAATAGAAGTGACATCAGTGCAAATAGAAGGGTTGAAAGCGCCAAGAGCCCATCCCTAAACAGAAGCACCAAAAAAATCAGCGTCAGAGTTGACTTTGTGGGAACTCTAGAAAGTAGTTGCAGGTTTGCAACCAAGGAACTCTTGATCAAGAAAAAGAGGACTTAAACAAAGCATAATGGGGACATCACTAGCAACCTTAAAGGAGCAAAAGAGATCATAAAACTATGAACAATGTATGCTAACAAACCTAAATAAAACAAACAAATTCCTTAGAAACACACAACCTGCCAAAACGGACTCAAGGGGAAAAAAGGTGGGGGGAGAAATGCGAACAGACTTATAACAAAAGTCTGAATCAGTCCTCAAAACTTCCTGACTGAAGAAAAGTCCAGGACCAGATGGCTTCACTAGTGACTTGCATCAAATGTTTAAAGAACAATTAACACCAGTCCTTCTCTAGCTCTCCTAAGAAATAGAATATTGAATACTTCCTAACTCATTTGATGGGGCCAGCATTACCCTGATACCAAAATTGGGTGAAGACATTACAAGAAAAGAAAACTACAGACCAATACCCCTTGTGAATACAGATTAAAAAAAAAAAAAAAACCCTCAACAAAGTCTTTGCAAACCAAACCCAACAGAATGTTAAAATAATTACACACCACGATCAAGTGACATTTATCCCAGAAATGCAAGGCTTTTACATATAGAAGTCAATCAATGTAATATATTAATAGAATGAAGAAAAAAATACCATCATGCCAATACAGAAAAAGAATTTGAGAAAATCCAACACTCTTTCATGATTGAAAAAAATTCAACAAAATAGGAATGAACAGAACTTGTTCAGTCTGATTAAGAGCACTTTTGAAAAAACTTTAGACTAACATCATAATGGTGAAAGAGATTTCCTGCTAATATCAGGCAACAAGAAAAGAATGCCTGCTTTTGTTTCTTCTGTTCAAAGTTTTACAAGCTATATTGCCCTGAAAGTTTTAAACCTGAGAAATTAGGCAAGGAAAAAAGAAATGAGACTTCCACATTGGAAAGAAATAAGTAAATCTATCTTTCTTTGAAGATATCATGATCTCATATGTAGAACATACTAAAGAATCCAATAAAAAACTATTAGGGTTTATTAACTATAAAGTTTTAGTGAGACTGCAGGATAAAAGACCAACACTCCAGAATCAGTTGTATTTCTATACATTAGCAATGAACAGTCCAAAAAGATTAAGAAAACAATTCAATTTTCAGTAGCATCAAAAAGAATAAAATAGGAATAAATTTAACCAAACATGTGCAATATCTGTGCACTGAAAATATGAAACATTGCTGGAATTAAAGACTAAATGAATGGGAAAACATCCTATGTTCATAACTTGGAAGACTTAATATTGAAAGATGGAAGACCCAAAATGATCTACATATACAATGCAGTCTCCATGAAAATCCAGTGACCTTTGTTTGTTTGTTTTTTTCGGTAGAAATGGGAAAGCTGATCATAAATGTGTATGGAATTGCAAGGGACCCTAGATACAAGCTTAAAACAGATTAAAATAATTTTGAAAAAGAACAAAGTTGGAGTACTCACAGTTTGCGTTTCCAAAACATACTACAAAGCTAAAGTAAAATAGTGTAGAACTGACATAAAGATAGACATACATTTCATGGAATAGAACTGAGAATCTAGAAATAAGCCAATACCTCTATAGCAATTGATTTTTGACAAGGATCCTAGATCATTCAATTGGCAAAGAATAGCTTCTTTAACAAATGGTGCTAGGACAATTGGATATCCACATGAAAAAGAATGAAGTTAGAGGGGCGCCTGGTTGGCTCAGTGGGTTAAAGCCTCTGCCTTTGGCTCAGGTCATGATCTCAGGGTCCTGGAATCAAGCCCCGAATAGGGCTCTCTGCTCAGCGGGGAGCCTGCTTTCCCCTCTTTCTCTGCCTCCCTCTCTGCCTACTTGTGATCTCTGTCAAATAAATAAACAAACAAAGTGCATGATAGAAGAATGGATTTTAAAAAAAAATGAAGTTAGGGTCCTACCTCATACAATAGGGGGAAACATACTCAATCAAAATTAAAGTTTTTTGTGCATCAAAGGACACTATCAAGAAAGTGAAATGACAGCACATAGAATGAGAGAAAATATAAGTCATGTTTGATAAAGGTCTAATATCCATAATATACAAAGAACACAACTTAAGAACAAAAAGAAAAACAACTCAATTTAAAAATGGGTAAAGGCCTTGAATAGACATTTCTCCTGAGAAAATATGTGAATGACCAATAAACACATGAAAAGATGCTCAACATCTATGGTCATTAAAGAAATGCAAATTAAACCCACAATTAGATCCCACTTTATACCCACTAGGATGGCTTCTAAAAAAAAAAAAACCCAGAAAATAACAAATGTTATTGAGGATATGGAGGTATTGGAACCCTGGTATATTGTTGTGGGAATATTTAATGGTGCAACTCCTGTGGAAAACAGTTTTACAGTTCCTCAAAAAGTTAAACACAGTACTATTACATGAGCCAGTCATTCTACTCCTAGGTATATGCCCCGCAAGTATTCAAAAAAACACTTGTATATGAATATAGTACTGGTCACAACAGCTAAAAGGTGGAAATGACCCAAATATTTATTATGAGATGAAGTAAGTAATGGAATACTAGTCAGCCATAAAAAGGAATGAAGTCCTGGTACATGCTACAACATGGAAGAACAGCAAACACATTACGCTAAATGAAAGAAGCCAGACACAAAGGCAACATATTATATGCTTCCACTTATATGAAATGATAATATAGAATATAGATATATAGATAATATAGAATATTTATATATAGATATATAGATATAGATAGATAATATATATATAATAGATAATATAGATAATATAGAATATAGAATAGATAAATCCATAGAGACAAAGGATTAGTGGTGCCCAGGTCTTGAGGACAGAGAGGATTTAATGAGTATGCTTAACAGGTGTAGGGTCTCCTTTGGAAGTGATCGAAATGTTTTGAAACTAGATAAATGGTGATGGCTGCACAACATTGTGAGTTTATTAAATGCCACCAAATTGTACAGTTTTAAATTGTTGATTTTATGTTATATGAATTGCACCTTGAAAAATAAGTCATGGAGTTATGGTACCGCTACTGCAGAGGAAGCAGCATGACCTCAGCTGGATATCAGCTGAAGTTGGAGCCATGTCCCTCCCCCTGTTGTGGTAGAGAAGCTGGGGCTGCTTTTGGTTTGGGTGGTGGTGAGTAGCTACCTCACAGCCCTCTGGAGCCGCTGTGGGGAAGTTTCCAAAAGCTGGGCGGGGCATGGTTGGGGGCAATTCAGTCAAACACCCAAGCAGGCTTTGGCTCTGTGGTTGTGGATCACGATGAGCTGGCTCTGTCATATGCTTGCTGCAGAGCTTAGGGCAAAATATCCCAAACCTTGAGAGGCTCAGCTCCTACAGCCAGGTAAGTAGTGTGAGTCTGTCAGTCTGAGGTCTCCATAGAGTTTCTCTTCACCAAATTTTTACCCCATTTCATCCATCTTAAGACCCAGCTCTTGATATTTTATCATCTGAAATCCAGAAGTCATAACAGTCCATGCTCTGTACTCTTACTGCAGCCTACACGTATCTTTTGGGAAAAAATTACTAGCTTCCAATCAGTGAAATTGATGTTAAAATGACTAGTCATGTGTTAATTGATGTCTTTCTCCTCCCTCCTCATGGTGAGGTTCCATAAGGGGTGCTCCATAAATGTTGGCTGAATAAATGAGTAAACAAAATAACACCTTTTTTTTAAGTGAACCTTGGCACTACCACTTGCTGGCCGTTTGACACAGGAAAGGCCATGTAACCCATTTAAGTTTCGGATCCGTAGTTTGCTAAATGTCTGTAATAACAACAGTATCCTGCGGGGTGCGAGGCTGGAAAGAGGAACTGCCCACAGAGGCCTAAAGGACTTGTTCCAGAAGACTCCAGCCCAATAATAAAAAGGCAGAAACAGTGTTGATTTTTTTCTTTTATAACAACGTATAAATGGAAATACAAATGGAAATTTAGGGGACGAATTAGGCAGATTTATCTGAAGCAATCTAAGTTTAAAAATCTTTATTTGATAAATGCCAATTAAGGCTAGCAAGGGTGGGGCAGGGTAATTCATTTTGGTTGATTGAAGATAAGATCATTTTGAGGTGTCTTTAGATCTCAATCATTCTTGTAGTCCAGGCTGTCTGCAGATGGCAGAAAGAAAAAACACATTAGACACTAGAAATGTGCTACCCATCCCTCCGTACCCTCTTGATCTCCCCCACCTGGTATTCCGACGCTTAGCTTACGAGCAGGGTGCTCAGGCGGCTTCGCTGGCCTCTAATCCATGTCCACCACCCCTCAGCACAGGTCTGTCCATGAAGGCTGGACCTTGCCAGCCGTCCGCCTCGCCAGCCCCGCCGATAGTGCATCGCGTCCACTGCGCGGCTGGCGAAGCTCGCCGAGCTCCGGGCCCGCCAGGCGAGGGCAGGCAGGGCGCGGCCACGCGTGGCCGGCGGGTTTGTGACAGGGAAACCCAGGTATATAAGGCGTGCTGAGGGCATGCCACACACAGTGCCAGGCGCCGGCCTTGAAAATGCCGCCTGGCTTTTCGCGTACGGGCAGGCGTCTCTTGCACCTGGTGCGGAGCGACTCAGCGACACGCGTAATCTAGAGGGCCCCTGAGGCTCCGGAGCGGCGGGGCTGTATAGAAACATTGGGCTCCAGTCCTGTCGTCTTTCTCCCCAGGGTCCTCCGCCCGAACCCGCTAATAGCTTTCTAAACCTTTTCAAACAAAATCCACGTCTCCACCGAACATCCTTGCTTTGACCTTCCTCTCTGATGGCGCTGTGTGCACGCTCCAGCCCTCCGTTTCTGTCCTCCTAAACCGCCAGGCTTTGCCCTTGAGCGTGTGTAGGCTTCCAGTAGCTAATCTCTTCATCAGTCAGGCTCTCTGACCACTGAGCCCCCCTTCCCATTCAGACTTCACTCGTATCCGTCACATTGGTCTTAACTAAATCTCTGAAAATACGTTTATTGCTTAAAGTATGTTTCCCAGAATGTAAGCTCTATGAAGGCAGGACTCCTGTTTTGTCTCATTTACTTTATTTAAGGCCCATCTAAAATGGAGCGGATTAAGTAGTTGGATAAAAGGGAGAAAGGAGGGAGGGAGGGTAGGAAGAAAGGAGCGGACGGACTTGTGTGCTTGGGTCAGATCTCCTAGTTTTGCTTATAAAGGGTTACTCTCTCTGCCTGCGCCCAGTTAGTCCTCTAATCCTTCTCGGCTCTTCAGCTCCTCCCCGTTCTTGCTCCGCGCAACCGGCCCTATGATTGGTCCCTTGCCCTGCGCTGTGTTCCGTTGCGAACTACAGTTGGTGGAGAGGGAGGGTGGGCAGGCCAAAGGAGATCTTCGAACTTCCCACGCCGAAAGCGCAAAACTCGCTGCTTCTCTGGTCTAGGGTTCAGAGCGAGCTTCTCCCCTATGTCCTCTCAGGCCCCACTAAGGCCCAGAGGGTCTAGTACCCCAATTCTGAGCCCAAATGGGATAGATCTTGGAATCTTCAAAGTCATGGTTTACCTTAAATATCATGTTAATTCCATATATATAAAATAGTTCTCCCTTCAGAAAAAATCAGTAAAGTTGGTACTTCGGACAAGTAGGAGTGGAGGTGAAGGGGTGCCGCAAGAGAAGAAGGCTTTGTGGTTGTAGAAGGAGAAGGCAAAGAGGCTCACATGGCCATCTCCCTTTCTCAGCGATCTCTCTCGAAGAGAAGAAAAAGCTTAAGAGAGGGTCTCTGTTTCTCAGAGAATGTAGCAAATCCCCGTGTACAGACTGCCAGGGTTGGAGAGGTCTCTCTCCCTTGGGCAGCTCTGGAAAACAACACCGCATAGAACAGAGGGTCAGATTTAGTCAAATTTTGCAGTAGAGTTGGGGGTGATGGATTTCTGCCAGACGATGCCACGTGCAAATGCTTGTGGGGTTGGTCCAGCTACCTGGGTATGCTAATGTGGAAACCGAGGGTAGCTGAATGGATGCTGCTGCCAGCTAGTTTGGAGGAAGAGGGGCCACTAGACCCTAGCCTCCTGAGTCGTCAATATTACACAGTCTAGTGCTTGAGCTTGGGGGACCGTGAGTGTTTGCGGGAATAGGGACACGGTTTGTGGGATGGGCTTAAACTTGTGGAAATCCATCTAGGCTATTTCCTGTACGCAGCCCAAGCGAGGCAGTCCATTGGGACATTGGAATTATCCTACAGGGTGGCAGCGTGAGAGCTGAGGCGAGACCCAAGACCTTGATCTCCCGGAGCCAAGGTTCTTTTCTGAAAAAGAAGTGCAGTGGGTTGCAGAAGCTCTCTGAGTTTCAACTCTTAAATCTGCCACCTCACCTGCAGGACCTTCCGCAACCTCCGTATGGGAGTGGCTACCACCTTCGGTGGACCCCGTGGCTGCGCCCAGGTACTGGGCGACAGCGCGATGGCCCCGCTCCTCAGCCAGGTCCACGGGCAGGCGGCCCCAGGCATCGCGCACGTCCAGCCGCGCCCCGGCTCGGTGCAACAGGAGGAGCGTGTCCAGGAAGCCCTCCCGGGCCGCGTCGTGCACAGGTCGGGTGAGAGTGATGGGGTCCGCGCAGTTGGGATCGGCGCCGTGGAGCAGCAGCAGCTCGGCCACGCGCGTGCTGCCCATCATCATGACCTGCCAGAGAGAGCAGAGTGGTCAGGGCAGGGACGGGTGGCAGGGGCAAGAAAAAAGAAGCTAGGGTGCCTGGGTGGCTCAGTGGGTTAAGCCTCTGCCTTGGGCCCAGGTCATGATCTCAGGGTCCTGGAATCAAGCCCCGGATTGGGCTTTCTGCTCAGCAGGAAGCCTGCTTCCCCCTCTCTCTGCCTACTTGTGATCTCTCTCTGTCAAAGAAATAAATAAAATCTTAAAAAAAAAAAAAAAAGAATAAAGAAGCTATTTGTGAAGCCTCCACCCCGTGCAGATGCCCAGTACAAGCCACAGGTATCTAGTTACTCTATTTGCTTTCAGTTACCAGCTCCCTTAGCCAGTTCTCCTACTCATTCCATGTTTCTGTACACACTGAATTCCATTATATTCTCCAAACTTTTGCGGAGTTCCAACCACACACACAACATTGCCAGAGCCACAGACAATAACAACAGGGTGAGAGACAAACTGGCTTCTAAGCCTAACCTCCTGTATTTCCCCTCTAATTTTGATACAAAATTATTTAAGGCCCAGGGATTTTATATGGTTTTCTGCTGTATATCCAAGCCCAGAACATGGTAAATGCTAAAAAGGGAAAATGAAAACAACAACAGACCTTTAATTCTTGTAAAACTTTTAATTTACACTTATCTTTCCAAAGCGTTGAATTCTGACCAGCCCCCAAATTCCTTCTTGTGGTAAGCTAAATAATGCTCCCAAAGATGTCTACTAACTCACACTTGAAAGCTGTGAATATATTACCTTACATGGGAAAAGAGACTTGGCAGGTGTAATTAAATTAAGTATTTTGAAGAAGATTAATGTGAATTGTCAGGATGGGCCCAATGTAATCATAAGTTTCCTTATAAGAAGGTTAGAGAAGAAAGAACTAAGAATGGAGGTCAGAGAGAAGATGCAGGGGCCATGAGCCAAGGAATGCTGATGGTCACTAGAAGTTGGAAAAGACAGGGAAACAGATTTCCCCTAGAACTTCAAAAAAAAAAAATGCAGCCCTATGGATCCATTTTAGACTATTGACCTCCAGAACTATAAAATGATAAATTTACGTTGGTTTGAGACACAAAAGTTGTGGTAATTTGTTGCAGCAGAAATAGGAAACTAAGAAACTTCCCAAGTTTATACTCTGAGATCAAACAGGAGGTGCTCCTCTCATTTTGTTCATAAATCATCTTTAAAACAAAGTCATTACCAAAGGGGAATTTTAAAATAGTACCCACAATCACAGCAACCTTAAAATTTGAGTGTTGCATGGTGGATAGTGAAGACATTCTTTTTTAGGTCAATCATTATTAGATGATATTAGCTAGACAACAGTGACTGTATAAAGAAAAATTCCTTATTTTTAACTACATTCTACATCAAACATGAATTATTTAATTTCTCTAAACCAAGAAAACATAAGTTATACTATAGTGGTTGATTCTTGTCCTGGAGAAAGTGAAACTGATTTAATTTTCAAAAAGAGAAAATATAAGTGAACCAAATTACAGCTACAAAAATAAAAACTATTGCAGTGGATTAGAACAATTCACTGTTTTAAAAGAAAAACTTAGTCCATTACTTATTTATGCAAGACTTCTAATAGATTATGGTGTCAGTTTCTAGAACAAAGGAACCACGCCCAAGGATGCCATAATCTTGGGAGCTGGACGGCAAGTGCCAGAGTTAGAAAACTCATGTCTAAAACCTGTTCTTAGGAGAAGTCAACCTCCATGTCTATGTATAATGCAGATGAAAATATAATAGATGAAACATTTTTTTAATCCAACGAAGTACTTCATCATTTAACTGATTTTACATGTTTTCATTATATTTTTGTAGTATTGAAGTATGAAAGAAAACCTAACATTTAAATATTTTAATAGCAATCCAAAGCAAAAAGAAAAAATTTATTAAATGAATTTTTGTAGAGTGCTTAAATCCATTTGGTAAGATATTAACTTTAATTAAAATTTTCTATAAACTAATTAGTTTTATATTAAACACAAGTTTGGTTAGGATTCTAAACCAAAATCATGACCCCTTTTCTCTATGTTCTTATCTTCCCTAGTTT